>JAVXUM010000017.1:4360178-4370516 GCA_035590655.1 Pouteria glomerata | reverse complement strand
GAAAAAATGAAATTATAATTCGTAGTAATATAATATATATATATATATTTATGAATGAGAAAAGCGAAAAGAAGGGGGAGGGAATAAAGAGAGTGTGCTGCCTAGAATTGAAACGAAAATAACCTCACCAAATAATCGGGTAAAGGGAAACTAGGAATCGAACCAAAAAAAAAAAAACAACCTCAATTGGAAAAAAGTACCCCTTTAAGTGGTTCTAGTCATGCTAACTACTTAACTGTATTAAAAGGATGTTCTTATTTAACAAGGGATAAATAAATAAAAACAACAAAAAAAAAAAAACGAAAAAACAGCAACAGGCTTCTGGAAATTAGAGAATTAGTATACATAAGATGGCAATTTGTGGGAAGAGAGGGGGGGATTAGTGAAAATCAGGCTTCTCTGGATATGTGCAGCCAGACCTTTGGATGATAACATTTGCTGCATAACATCCAGCTCTAACACAGTCTTCAATGGATTTCTCCTGAACCAACTGAGACAGAAATCCTCCAACGAATGCATCACCTGCAAGAATGAAAAAGAATTTACCTAACTGCATACACGTAATTCGATCAAGCTGGGGCTCATTCATTAGAGCTATTTGAGCTTTTATAGTATTGAATTTATTACATTTTCTTTTTTGAAAGTTTTGATTTAAGCACGCATTTGGGTGGTACCCAATTAAAGCAAGAAAAGAGCACATACCTGCTCCGTTGGTATCGACTAGTTTTTCTTTAGGTAAAAGTATCACAGGGAACAATTTGATCTTCCCATCCCCGGCAACAACCACTGGATCTGCACCCTGAGTAATCACAGTAATCCTCTTGTGTGCTCCAGATGCCTTCGGCCATTGGGAAATTTTTAGAGCTATCTCCTTAACATTCTTGGTCTGAAAACTTAAAATAACCCAATTGTGAAAAAAAATTCAGAAGCAATCCAGAAGGACCCTGACATCTGTTGCCAAAGCAAAAATTACCTCCCAACCATGAACTTTCGAGAATGTTCTTGCTTCCGTCTCATTTCCAAAAACAAAATCCATATACCTAGAATACGAAGAGGAATGGCTTGCATCCGGAATTTTGATTCCGAATTAAATTAAGTCACGAAAGAAGAAGACATTAAAACTTACGGTAAAACCTTGTCTAGTGCATCCTTGAAGAACTCACATAGAAATGGAGCAGAGAGGTTCATCATGAAGGCCTGCAGATGGAAGAAAATCTCAATGATGTTTCACTCAAAAGTTAATGCAAACCAACAAACAAGTAGGATTTTTCCCTATATGTCACATGTCATACCTTGTTGGTGGCAGCTGCATGTTCAGCAACAAGCAGAATGGAGTCTGGGGAAACGGGGAGGAAAAACCCAGCAATATAGAAGTACTTTGCCTTCTCAACTGTTCTTATATGATCAAGTCAACACAACAAAGTTCATAAACTAGAAGATATGATCTACTAAATGACACAGCTAATAGAATACCCAAAGCCCAATTTTCTGGTCTTTTGAAATGTTCAGATTTGTAGCAATTTGCTGCTGACAAGTTGGCAACAAGTGATCTGCATATTATATACATACATATAAAAGACACATTTTGTTAGTTTAGGTACACAAATAACAAAAATGTCAATTTTTGAATCTTTATAAAGGGCTCCAGGAGAGCCCACAGGGACCAGATAACCTAAATGAAGACAGCCTGTTTTGTGTGAGGCCAACTAATCCTAACTCTCCAAAACAATTTGAGGAGCAGAAGTATAAGATTTCCAACTTCATCCCAAGCTGATTGGTAATGTTTCCCAAGCATTTATTTATCACTTTTACATGTTTATAGAGTGCTGCCATACAAGGAAAGGTTCTATAAAATAAAAGGAAAAGAAGAGGTGGCAATCATTCAACATTTCAAGAGCAGAACAACTAAGCAAGAAATTCACACATTTTGATAAGAGGTACCATGCAGCTGCACAATCAAGTTGATAATGATGGCTTGACCTCCAAAAATACGGTGCCCTATTTCTAAAGCACAACAGCTATCAACATTTTAAGTTTCAGGCACATTCACAAGCAATATTAACTGAATCTCTTCGAATAACTGTCTATGCAACCAGAAATTAAAGTCATTGCATATCATTCAATTTATCATTTCAGCACTAAATATGAACTCATCACATTTTAAGCACAGAAGGCAGATAATGCATTGCAAACACATTCAAATGTATTGGCACATTATAAAATATCAATTATTATCCGAGGAAAACATACATAGGATCAATCCAAGATAATGCTGATTAAACAGGGTGAGAAAATCAATTGTTTGCTGGTATAAAAGGTAGAAGAAGATTTACACTAGTAACATTGAAAGGCAGTAAGAAAAGAGTTTCAAGAGCAAGCCTGTGTGAAACTTACCTTTCGCCACTGACTACACAAACAGCACAGGTACCCGTTGGTGCAGACTCATCCTCGTAATAGTGTACCTGCATGTCAACAGATGACATATAAATCATTACTCCTGCTTCATGCTCCTAATGCAGATTCATGAATTTGAAAACCAAAAACTCAAAAAGGACAAAGAAGAAAATGACGATGACAACATCAATGGAGGAGAAAAATAACACAAAACCTACATTGACACCAGCGCGTTTTGAATTTTTTTTCATCTCCTCACCAAACTTGTCCTTCCCAATGCAGCCAATATAACCAGTTGCACCAGGAATTTGAAGCATCCACTGCAAATTGCAAAACAAAAAGTCATTATATTATGTAGTAAGATAATATCAATGAATTGATATGGCTATCATAATAAATCTTGGACACACCTGTGCAACTCTGATCGAGTTTTGAGTAGCACCTACACTTGATAAAATTACAAAGAACTTGTCATGGAGTGATAAGTATACCCATAAAGAAACTACACGGGCAAATTTTCAAGAAACCTCTCATGCACATAATAAGCACCTTACCTCCTGCAGTGTACTCCACATTGTATTTGGATGCCATTTCTTCATACCTGATAAATGCATCAACACATACTAGCAGTTCAATAATCAATGCAGTATTTTAATAACAAATGCACTTCACCATCATTTTTCTCTATTAATACATCAATTCATCTTGTGAATAAACTTTTCAAAAAATTATTTTCTACATCTAAGCAACACCACAACCTCTAAAAGCTAGATAGCATGGGTATAAAAAGTTCACACTCATGATTCTAATGTTTTCTTTTTCATTCTGTATTTGCTCCTTCTGATAACTTTACTATTGATGGGCTTTCAGTACAAAGAAATCACAAATCACTATTTAAACTGGTGAAATTCAACACCAGGGCTCTGGATGAAATTTTACCCGATAAAGACATTCTGATGAGGCTGCATTTGCCAAAATAAAACTCAATAAATTTATTCTTCTTATCACCACTCAAGTCGTATATTGGGATTGACTGGATGATTTTAATCTTTACGATTCATCGGTACCCCTTTGTTGAATTGTCAACAAGTATTCCAAATTGTCGAGCAATGGGAAGTTTAGTGAAAAAAATCCATAAAAACGCTACAAAGCTACAGCTTAATATGAAAAGGAGATAAACAATAAGCATAACCTTCTTTATTTTTTCTCTTGGCAAGTTTGGGCAGAATGAATAACTTAGGCCACCAATCACCAAAATTATTTATATTGACTATAATCAGCACTCCTTGCATAATTTTAAAAAATTTGCTTACATAGAATCATGCTTTTCCTCTGCAAGAATCGCATTATTCAACTTAAGATCATATCTGTGATGCCAAAACAGAGCACTTTGGGTTAGAGATAATGAAAGTCAACTGTCATCAATTTTGAAACAAACCAATCCATAGATAAATATGTTGACTCACAACAAAAACAATGATTAGACAAGATTGTTTCCAAAATCTAGGAAAGTTGGGGCCTGCAGGAGCAATGGGCAGTAATTGACTGGGAACACTTTTTAAATAACTTAATGATCGTATATTGCATGCAAGAAGAACTAGGAAGGCAAAACAAACGGAAAGTAAAGTAAACACTAGGGCCTCAAATTTGATGGAGCTTCAAATTTGGTGATGCTTTTTTTTTCTTCTTCTTCTTATAATATTCTTAAACACTCTATAACTACCTATAACTTAAATGGTATTAAAAAATAAATTTTTTATGGCTACAACATAATTAAATAATTAACTTCACCTATTTATATTTTTATCTTCTTTAAATACCCTTTTACTACCCACTAATTTTGTAACATTTTTTATTCTTTTAAATGCTCCTTAATTAAGTATTATTTACTTAAATAATCTTAAAAATTTATTGTCTACTATTTGAGTCACTTTTACAAATTTTTATAATTTTATTTTAATTAAAATTAAAAATTAATAAAAATCACACAGAGTGTATATGACCACTTGTAGTTGTTAGATAATTTATTCTCAACTCCATGAAATGAATAAAACAAACAAAATGCTAAGTTAATGCTAAAGGCACCCAATTTTAGCTTCCAGCACTTTAAAAATGCACTAAAAGTGGGTAAAACTGAATTACTAAGATCCAGCATCCAGGATCTGCAGAGAACACATGACACCGAAAGCATTCAAGTCAATGTATTGCTCAACAATTTTACAAATCTCCAAGAGCGAATAACACAGCCAACGGAGACAGTACAAAAAAGCATGGAACAGAGGAAAAACTTCAAAATCTATCTACTTTCGCACTCCAATGTACGTATGGACGAGAAAAAAGATCGATTAAAGCAGAGCAAAACAGAGACTGTCGGATCAGAAACAGAGATCTGAGCTACAAAACTCGATAATATGAGAGAGAGAGAGTACCTGTCCAAGAACTGCTGGTCGACGACCGAGGAGATGTCCAGGAGAGGATTGCCCATCCCCATTAGAATTCCTTCCAATGCCATCGCAGCTCGCGGCGTTGAGATGAAACAGAACTGCAAGTGTATATTTATGAATATGAATAAAGTCAGTAGATTACGAATCTCACCCAGGGAGGTTGACTTATTAGGTCCGTTTGGAAAGGTATAAATATATATAAATTTGTAAAAGTTTTTGTCTTATTTTTATATAGTAAATAAAAAATTTTAATTTTATAATTTTATGATATGTTTTTATTTGTTACTTCTTATTCTTTTTTTATTTTTTTGTCACTATTTGATTTGTTCCTTTTTTTTTTCTTTTTTCTATTTATTTTTCTAGTAGTTATAATTAATATTTTTAATAAAAAAATCAATCAATTGATCAGTAATAATATAGACCTATGTCACATAATAATGTAAGAAAGAAAAACTTGAAAATATCATTTTTTTTTAAAAACACAAAATCAAAATCTTTATCAGGATGTTTATTAAAAAAATATTAAACACATATGCTTGTATTAATTAATATATTTAAATTTAAAAATATCTTTAATATTTACCTGTGTAAATATTATTCTATAAATAAACTTTGCATAGTAATTTAATTATTATATTTACTTATAAGCCATCTTTACATTATTTGTGTTGATTCAGTATATTTTAATTATTGTGATATCATTCCACATGAATAAAAAGTGAATTGATCTTCAATTTTAGGGTTTGATCAAAATTAGTTCTAAATTCATAAATTTAAAAATAAGAGCACAATTCATCATACATGAGTAAAGAATTATGTGATTTAGATGTGAAAAAATTAGAACTGCGATGTTGATAATTATTTTTTTATTTTTTATTTTTTACTTTCATAACATGTAATAAAGAGTATAAAAGTAAAATTTATTGGTGATTATATTCCGTAAATTGTACTAAATTTATTTGAAAACAAATCTTTTAATTATAACAATTAAACTTAACTACTCAACTTTAGAAAGAATTTAATTGATGTGGAGATGATAAAAAAATTAAAAGTGTGAGAAGGTTAATTATTATAATTAAAAAATGCAAATGCAAGTGGATCTCGTAAACGCTGCTGCTAGTTCAAAAATCCCCCATCATTTCACAACCACCTGATTTTTGGCGGTAATTAACAGTAAATTTGAAAGGCATGAGAGATAGCTAATAACCAACTTTTGACGTTTCATTACCTCGTTTGTCTTGGAACAAGGGATTAAAAACGCAGCTATATAGACATTGCAATGAATTCTACATTGTAATACAGACAAATCAATAGAAAAATGCAGGATCAGGAAAAGAAAATAGAGCATACCAAGAGACTTAATTTAAAAAAAAAAAAAAACAAACAAACAAACTTTTGACCCATTAAATTGCACTTTAACAGATTGGAAGAGGAGCACCATTCCAATCCCTGAGGCAATCCAACAGCGGATCAATCAACTGCCCTTTGCAAATCGCTGTGAACACCTTGTCAAACTCCTCACCCGGCGACCGCACCTTCTCTCCGGTCAGCAACCCCGTTCCCAGCTCCTCCCTCACAAACTTGTACAGTGGATACGACCGGCACTCCTTAATCCGGTTCGGGATGGCCGGACTCCCACCCTCAACCGCAGTCCTGACGCTCTCGACCTCCTTAGGAAGCAGGGCCTTCAGTTCCTCCTCGAACGCACTAATCTTGTGGAAGATCGAAGTGCTCAAATTCTTCTCGTTATCGCCATTTTTCAAGGCGTGCTCGACGAGGACTTGCCTCAGTTTTTGCATCAGTGGGTAGGTGGCGCTGCAGGGGTCGTCAGCGTAGGTGAAGACGTACTCGCGATCGACCACTCGAAGCAAGTCCTTCTCGCAGAACCTCGAAGGGTGGAGTTCCCCGTTTACGCCCATAGTCAGAGTGCGCTTGGCTACTTGGCTGACAGTGTTCTTCACTGCGCTCTTCAAATTCTCCTCCAAATGCCTCAAATCTATAGCTTGGCAGAGCGCTACTAAATACGTAGTGGACATAAGCTTCAAGATGTCAACAGCTTCGGCTGTTTTCCTCGAAGAGATCAGGCCCAAGGAGTTCACATCTTGGTTATGTTGCTCGGCGCTTTGGACGTGGTTGGTGACCGGATTTGCAAGGAATTGGAGTTCTGAGCAGTACGCAGCCATGGCGATCTCTGCTCCCTTGAAGCCGTAGTCCAAACTCGGATTGCGTCCGGCTGTGAGATTCGACGGCAACCCATTGTTGTAGAAGTCGTTAACAAGCTCTGAGAATTGGGCAAACAGGAGCTTTCCTATCGACGCAATGGCCAGGCGGGTGTTGTCCATGGAGACTCCGATTGGGGTGCCCTGGAAGTTGCCGCCGTGCAAGGCTTTGTTCCTCGAAACATCGATCAAAGGGTTGTCATTGACGGAGTTGATCTCCCTTTCGATAGACTTTGTTGAGGATCGGATGACTTCAATCAGCGGTCCCAGCCATTGAGGAGACGTACGAAGAGCATATCTGTCTTGTTTTGGCTTCTGCAACGGATCCATCTCGTGTACCTTTTGGGCCGCCTTGACATAAGAGCTCCCATCCAAAATATGTTCCATAATAGCCGCGGCTTCAATTTGGCCTGGGTGGTGCTTCAATTTGTGCGTCAAATGGTCGGTGAACTCCGGCTTTCCTTGCATAACTTCAGCAAAAATTGCTGAAAGAACTTCGGACAACACCGCGAGAATGTTGGCCTCGAAAAGAACCATAGAAGCCAAGCCAGAACCAACAGCGGTTCCATTGACAAGCGCAAGGCCTTCCTTTGGTTGCAACTCGAAGAACCCACCCTCGACTCCGGCCAGGCTGAAGGCTTCTTTGGGATGGAGAGCTTCTCCATTGGGTCCAACGGCCTTTGAGTTTGGACGTCCCGTTAGAAGTCCAGCAATATAAGAAAGGGGGACGAGGTCGCCCGAAGCAGTGATGGTGCCACGCAGGGGCAAGCATGGCGTGATGTTCTTGTTGAGGAATTTGGCAATGGTTTCCAATATTTCGAATCGAATTCCCGAGTAACCTTGAAGGAGGGTGTTGATCCTTACGAGCATCGCTGCTCTTGTTGCTGAGTGTGGCAGTGTGTGGCAAGACTCTGCTCCATTGCCAAATATTCCAGCGTTCAAGAACCTGGTATCAAAGTATTCCATACATATAGGTTAGAAATATTCGGAAAATTGAACATAGAGATCGAGGTTTGTTGCTATTATCTCGCGGAAAAATTAAGTCATCCAAATTTATTAAATATATTATTTGCCAACCCAAATGAACAATTCAAAAACTGCCAATCTTGATAAACAATTCCACCACCAGATTTTCACCATCTCATTTGAGGCTCAGGCCCTGTTTGAAAACCGTCAAAAAAAAAACAAGACTAATTTTTTGATATCCAACTAAAAAAAATTAACTTTTTTTTTTTTCTCATAATAAGCGACAAAGTAATGATATTTATACACAACCAGTTCTCTGTCGACAACTCATTTTGAGTCGAATCATTGCACACACCATTATAAAATTGTTACCAACAGTTCACCTCAAATATTTATAGGTTTATATAATTACAGTAACTGAAAATTTAACTAACTTCAACAAACAAAGTTTTCGAACCAATATTATATATATGTAGAGAGAGAGAGAGAGGGAGGGAGGGAGGGAGAGAGATTTTAAATTACCTAATGAGCTCCCTTTGAAGAGCTCCGCCTTCTTTCGTTCTCCTATGTGAAGTAGCACCAAAACCAGTGGTGACCCCATAGCTGTCGGTCCCGTTTTTCATGCTTTCCATAACCCAATCACTGCTGGCCTTCACTCCGGCCCTCGCCGACTCCGCCAGCTCCACCTGCACCTCGCTGCCACGGGAGGCGATCGCGGCCACTTGAGATATGGTCAAGGTCTCCCCGCCCAGCCACACCACCGTCTTCCGAAACTCCTCCACCATGCGCTTTACTTCGTTCAGATGACTACCCATCAGCGACTCGGCAGCCACCCCCCAGTTCAGCGGGTCATTCATGCAAAAACCCAAAGCTCCGATGCTTTCCACCGTGGTTTCCATCTCCCCCGAAAAACAAAAAGAGCCCAGAAAATTTAGCTAGAAAATGCTACTAAAAGGAAAATGGATCGAACTAGCTCTAGAGAAGGGAAATTCTGAGTTGCGTTCAGATTTCCTGAGGTGGGAATGGGAGAGGCAGGTGGCTTATATAGAAGGAGGGTAGAGGGGGTGGCTGTACGTGCATGATGCATACGCGTGGATAATACTGGGTTTTGGTTGGTGGCGCCGGGCTTGGGGTTGGTGGAGAATCAATCTGAATCGTTGATTGGAACCATTCGACGGATGGGATGTTCTTATTCTGGTGTGGTCTTACTTTTGTCCTAGTCTTGAAATGGGTTGCTGGCCGGTGATGGTTGGTGAGATTTGGAAATTGTCAAAAAGGTTCAGTTCATGTAAACTTACATTGAATTTATCAAAAAAAATAAAAAATAAATAATTGAATAGTTACATACTCAGCACTATGGGAGAATCAATTGCTTGATTATGGAAAAACAGAGTTTAGAAGTTGGAATAATTTATTAAATTAAAAAAAAAAAAAAGAACGCTGTTTGGATAGAAAAAGTAGTAAAGAAAAGAAATGGCATCATTTTTTTTATTAAAATAAAAAGAATTGAAAAAAATAGAGTTGAGAGATAGAGAGAGAATAAACAGGTAAGTTCACCAGAAAGATCATGAACAAATAACCAAATATGTTTGGATATATATGGAGCATTCTTTTCAAGTTTACGAGTATAATTATTAATTTTTTTTTTTCATTTTAATAGTGCATTTGGTATGAGATTAAAATTTAATGAAGGAAATATTATGAATATAATAACTAATTTTTTACTCTGCTTATTTATTTTTTTAAATTTTTTGTCTTTTATTTTAAAAACTTAGCATTTAAACCCTCGAGAGCCGACTTGAAAAAAAATATTAACCTGTTTAGTTTTTTAAAAAGTAAATTAACTATAATTAAAATGGATAAAATTTTACAAAAATAATATCAATTCTTTTATTCCCATGTCAAACGCAGGCTAAGTTTCCATTTTTTTTTTTCTTTTTCTTGCATAACCTCGCTTACCCTTTTCTCTTTTAATTTTTCCTTTTTCCTTCTACAAGCATTTAGGCGAGTTTTTTTATTCATCTACTTATAATAATAAATTAATTTACTAAATTAAAGTCAGTTAAATAGTATTTAGTAAAATAAGAATAAAATCATAAGTGTCACTTGCGTTTTCATTAATTACTCTTAGGTTCTGCAATTAATTTAGGAGGCGAGTAGGCTCGTTTGGCATTGGATGGTCCATTAAAAGTTTTATGTACATAACTGTTGTATAGATAATATCTTAACATAAAATTTTATTATAATATTTAATTTTAATTAAAAATAATTTAATATAATAAAATTATCTTGTATGAGAAGATTATTTCAGTGGC
>JAVXUM010000017.1:4313700-4325421 GCA_035590655.1 Pouteria glomerata | reverse complement strand
ATATACAGGCAACTTCCCAGAGTCAGAAAAAAAAAAAAAAAAAAAAAAAAGAAAAAGAGAGAAAAGAAAGGGTCCAACATTAGTGCAGAAATGTATTGCTCTGTTTTCCTATTGTTCGACAATAAAAAAAATCTTGCCAAGCGTGCCACTAAGTCCACCAAAAACGAGTGAAAATAGGCCTATAAGACAATTCAAGAAAGAAGAATGGACTGAAGAGGGTCTCCGATCACAATTCCTCTTACGCTTAAGTCAGTATAGGTTCTTGAACTATTAAAGAGAAAAAGACTACGAGTTCTGTGAATAAAAGTGAGCGTACTTGAATTGGTAGTTAAGTGTTGTATTTATAGTAGGGAAAATATTGATAAAATAATATTATTTCAGCTTGGAGAAATCATTTTTTTCTCAATTCGGCTACTTCGCTCGTGTGGTAAATTGCTTCGCATTTAATGTGCATCATGTAGCATTTAATGTGATAAGGCAAACTCTACTTTAGTCGAATTATTTGGACATTATGTATACATTAATGTCACATCAACCTGCAACATGTATGATTAGAAAGTAGATAAACAAGAACATCCATTCTTGATTGAACCAGGTCATTACAATCGAATAAAATTTGTTACTTTGCGTCTTATTGCCCAGTTTTAGTAGTTGGGGGCACGTTATAATGAATGTATTCCTACGTGGCAAGCTTTACTTAGAAAACGGCCACGTGTATTATACGTCTCATATTTTTTTGTATCAACACTTATTTCTTTCATTCTCGTTAAATATATCATTTTTTTTTTCTGTGTAAAATGCTCTCGAGGGTGCTTATTAGAAACGAACAGTTTCCGAATTTCGTCCATCTTGGAATGGGATATGGGACTCTGTTTGTCTGGAATGTAATTAGATGCTTGGATATTTATGATTGCGTAATTATGAACTGATCAAAAGTTGACATGTTTCAGACTTTTCATTGAAAATTTTGAAAATTAATATGTTTTTAGACTTCTCAAAAATTCAAATTATGGCATACAAGTAACAATTTTTTTTTTTTTTTTTTAAATTATTCAATTTTAAGTTTTCTGTTTTTTTGAATTTGAAAATTTGTTGAGCTTGTTTAGTTATTCAAACCAGGCTTGGGACTAAACACGCTACCTAATCCATCTAGAAAAATTTTAAAATATTTTCTATATATCTTATGTATTATTTTATTTGAAATTTTTTATAAAAAAATATTTTGTTCCATCAATATTTATAAAAATGTTTACATTATTACTAATTATTTCATTTTATGAAATTTTAATTTTTTATTTACAACTACAATTTAAAACTTTTTTTATAAATAAATAAATAAATAAATCTACATGATCTGAAAATTAAACTTACATTTTAATTTTGTGAGATCCAGTCCTGGCCAACCGAATGAAGAACAATATTATTTGAGGCCCGACCCGGCCCAGCCCATTGTCCAGCCTAAACCCTAGCCCTGTCCCCGTAATCCGTTGCCTCTGCATTTCTATCTCACTCTTGCTGTTCTTCTCCCATCACCCTCATCTCGCAGATCAGCGAAATACTCAGAAAAATGGCCTGCCTCTCTGCGTCAAAGCGAGCTGCTTCGAAACCCAGGATTTTCTCTGAAGTCTCGAGGATTTCAAATCCCATCTCCCGCAAATCCCTCTACTTCTTCTGCTCCTCATCCACTCCAGACCTTCCAATCGATGGCTCACTTTCTTCCAGCGATCCAATCCCAAACCCGGACCCAGAGTCCGCTGTTTCAACTGCACCGGCCATACCTGAAAGCGTGAATGTGGAAGAGATGGAAAATCGGAGAGCTTCCAGAGGTAGGCACCGAAACCCGGAAAAATTAGAGGATACTATATGCAGAATGATGGCCAATCGGCCATGGACGACTCGTTTACAGAACTCGATTAGGAATTTGGTGCCCAAATTTGATCATTCACTGGTTTATAATGTATTGCACGGCGCCCGGAACTCGGAGCACGCCCTCCAGTTCTTTCGGTGGGTTGAGCGGGCCGGGTTGTTCTGGCATGATAGAGAGACCCACTACAAGATAATTGAGATTTTGGGCCGAGCTTCGAAGCTTAACCATGCCCGGTGTATACTGTTGGATATGCCGAAGAAAGGAGTGGAATGGGATGAGGACTTGTTTGTTACGTTGATTGATAGCTATGGAAAGGCAGGCATTGTCCAAGAGAGTGTGAAGATTTTCCAGAAAATGGAGGAATTGGGTGTTGAGAGGACGATAAAGTCATATGATACTTTGTTCAAAGTGATAATGCGGAGAGGCCGGTATATGATGGCCAAGAGGTATTTTAACAGGATGTTGGGTGAAGGGATTATGCCGACTTGCCACACTTACAATATTATGATTTGGGGTTTCTTCCTTTCGTCCAGGGTTGAGACTGCAAATAGATTCTTTGAGGACATGAAAAGTAGAGAGATTTCACCCAATGTGGTTACTTATAATACTATGATTAATGGGTATTATCGGGTTAAAAACATGGAAGAAGTTGATAAGTATTTTGTGGAGATGAAAGGAAAAAATATTGCTCCCACGGTGATTAGTTACACTACCATGATTAAAGGGTATGTTTCAGTTGGACGAGTTGATGATGCATTGGGATTGCTGGAAGAGATGCAAAGTTTTGGTATTAAGCCAAATGCCATTACCTACTCTACTCTGTTACCTGGGCTATGTGATACAGAGAAAATGGCTGAAGCGCAAAAAATTCTAAAAGAGATGGTCGAGAAATATATTGCCCCCAAGGATAATTCAATCTTCATAAGATTGATGACTGGCCAGTGCAAGGCTGGTAACTTAGATGCTGCTGCAGATGTGCTCAAAGCAATGGTTAGGTTGAGCATTCCGACAGAGGCTGGACATTATGGCATCTTAATTGAGAATTTTTGCAAGGCTGGGGTATATGATCGGGCAATTAATTTATTGGATAAACTTATTGAAAAGGAAATCATTTTGAGGCCTCAGAGCACTTTGGCGATGGAGCCTACTGCATATAACCCCATGATTTTGTATCTTTGCAACAATGGCCAGACAGCCAAAGCTGAAGCCCTTTTCCGGCAGTTGATGAAAAAGGGTGTTCTGGATCCCATTGCCTTCAATAATCTTATACGGGGGCATTCAACTGAAGGGGCTCCTGAATCCGCATTTGAAATTTTGAAGATCATGAATAGGAAAAATGTTCCTTCCGAAGGAAGTGCGTACAAGTCCCTTGTTGACAGCTATTTGAAGAAAGGTGAGCCTGCTGATGCTAAAACTGCTTTCGATAGTATGATTGAACAGGGGCATCTTCCAGATTCATCCCTTTATAGATCAGTGATGGAAAGTCTGTTTGAAGATGGGAGGGTTCAAACAGCAAGCCGCGTGATGAAGACAATGGCCGAAAAGGGTATCATGGAGAACATGGACTTGGTTGCTAAGATCTTGGAAGCTCTTCTAATGAGGGGTCATGTGGAGGAAGCCCTTGGACGAATTGAGCTGCTTATGCATGGTGGTTGGGCACCTGATTTCGAGAAGCTTTTGTCTGTTCTTTGCGAGAAAGGGAAAACCATTGCTGCTCTGAAGCTGTTAGATTTTGGTTTGGAGAGAGACTGTAATATAGATTTTTTGAGCTATGATAAGGTATTGGATGCTCTTTTAGGAGCTGGGAAGACCCTCAATGCATATTCAATATTGTGTAAAATACTGGAGAAAGGAGGAGTTACTGATAGGAGTAGCTGCGACGATCTGATCAAGTGTCTCAACAAGGAGGGGAATACGAAGCAAGCAGATATTCTCTCCAGGATGATCATGGGAGGGGACAAAGCTGCTGGGAGCAAGAAAATGAAAAAACAGGCATCCATTGCCACCTCATGACTTAATTGTTTTTTACTATTTTTGAGGTATATGGTCAAACTCAACCTTGGGAATCTTGAGGTTTCATTTGAGCAAATAATTCGCAACTCAATAATGTGTTCTTAATCTGTTTTCATTTCTGAGCTTGAGGTTCAACTTGTGCAAGCCTCATGTTTATTCTTTCATTTACGGAGGAGAGAACAGCACGGTCTACTGAGTAAGGGAAATTAGTGCCCGTATTTCAAGATTAGAGGGAGTGTTGGATTTTGATCCTTCTGTAAGATTAATTAGAGTTTTATTTTGTTTCCTGGCACCTCCTCCTCACAGATGTTTGGAATCTTTGAATGCTTCAATGCAGGCAGCTTTTGTTGTTGATAATCATCAAAATAGTCACTGCCTAAAATCCTTCTTAGAAGTTATTTATTTCATTTTTGTCGCCTATTTGCAAGTTGGTTGTTGTGTTTTTCCACTTTTTAATTTGTAACATGTAATTGTTGTGCTTATACAACGTCTAATGTTGAAGAGGTTACTGGATGAGTTTCTTAGAAATTGAAGGGGAGGGACAATTGTCTAGCGGCTGAGGGATTATGATCGATATTTCATGCTTGCATTTTATTGTGAGTTTATTTTGCTGGAAGAACTCATTCATGTTTGTCTGAGGTTCCCTTGCAATAATGCATGCCTCTTCCTATTCAAGAAGACGATGCTTCTTATGGAGCTGAAACTTGTATAGGAATGTGATGGCTTTCTGCAGGTTTGGATTTGTTATATTGGATGGAGATCTCATTCTTCACCAATCTCTGTTACATGTTAACTAGACAAGTAGTACTCAGCCCTTTGACTTCCTTGGGACGTGAACCTCCAATCGACTGAGGTGGTCTCAGGGCCATGCATACCCTAAGAGATAGAGATCAATATTGTTAGGCCCTTATTTGCATTCTCACTGAGAAACACAGTTTCCCACCTCTATGAGGTTGAATTATTTTTGTGAACTATCTAATAATAAATAATATGAAAAATGCTTTAGCTTTGCTAGCTAGTTTTGCCACGGCTTCCATTGAAGTCCCCAATCCCTATATCCAGAATTTGGTAAGGTGTTTACGTAGATCTCCATCAGCAGGGGTTTGAGAAAGGTTAGGTGGTTCGCTAGGTTACATGGTTGGGGTATGCAAAAAGGAATAAGAATAAGGGAGGATAATTCTTTTTTTTTTTTCTCAAATGTCTATTTATCCTTTCAATTATTAGATGGAGTGGCAAAATGGGAATCTTATGTGTGATGCAAAATGGAAAAGCCTACGTATGGTACGTGAATTTTTATATTTTTAATCACTTTTTTTTTTTGCAATTTCTTTTTCAGTTGGATGTGAATAACATAATCAAAAGCTACCCAAAATAAACAAATAAATAAATAAATTTTGGTAAAAAGCTTATTTTGTTCCCAAATTCAACCTTAAACTAGAATAGGGTGGAAAGAAAAAAAACTAAAGTGGAATGAAAGTAGTACTAGTTTTTAAACTAAAAAAATTAGATGAAGTAGCTGAAAAAAAAATAAAAGTGATAAAATAGTGTTTTACCAAACAAGGCTTTGGAAAGTATAAAGAACTTATGAATTTATTATTTTTTTAATAACTTAAATTTGTTCATTTAAAGTGCTTAAATTTGTTCATTTAAAGTCCATTTCATTTTTTTTTCCACATCCAAGAACTCTTTTATTAATCAACTATTTAAAAAAAAAAAAAAATGTTTGCATAGAAAACCAAGGTGCCCATATTCAACTGCACTGTTATCAATCTTCGCGGGGGCACGAGTATTTAAACAACCTCCTTCCTTCCTCCTTTAAAATGGAACCAAAAGCGGAGAACCAACTACTCCTGATATGCCAGCAATGACTCCACCTGTGATTCCTACACAAGATGAAAATGTCACAATACATACTGAGGGAAAAGAATAAATAAATAAATAAAGGAAGAAGAAGAAAAAGAAAATTGAACACAACCAGAAGAAAGAAATAGACGAAGTCGTCATTACTAATTAGTACTACTTAGGTACGTAAGGTATGATTAGAGAAGAATAAAGGTGACGTCTCCAACTCTGGTGTTGTAGTATATAATCTAAAGTTTCTAAACTAAACAATCTAAGTTTCAGCCGAGCAATAATGCTATAATGAATTATAATTGTCTAAAATGTGTACATGAAAATAATAAAAAATGTCAAAGTTATTTACTAATCCTTGCTCAACCGCAATCGAGCACACTGATCGACAACAATGAATAAGAAATGGCAATGATAAAAAAAAAAAAAAAAAACCATTTTGTATCCACAGTGGACATATTGAAGACTGTTGGGATTGATAAAAGAAGGGAAATAACTAACAGATCGATTTGCTGTTGTCTCATGGAACATCCCATGATCGATAATCCAAGACAATGAACATCGTGGCAGCATTCTGGATGAATCCTCTACAATTGAACACCATTAAATCTAGTTTTGTCAAACCACGCAATGTACTTTTCTTCTTTTTTGGAAGAACATCCACATGACACCTCTACTACTACATAAATGAAACACAAAGGTATTAGTAAAACTTAAAAATTAATGAAGCTTTAATTATGGTAAAAAAATTTTAGTTTCCTAAAATACCCTTCAACCTACCATCAAATTTAAATTTTAAATCAAACAACTTCTAAAAAATACCCCTACTTAAGTCATTAACCACCACATTATTTTACTTTTATACCCCTACCTAAATTTGCACAAATGAAGCAATGTGCACAATTCTAGTTTGAAATAAGCACGCATATCCTCTTTTGGGAAGAGCAGGCAAAATGTTGGATACATGGGATTAATTAATTGCAGGTGCAGTTTCTCTAAGTTTTGAAGCTCTTGCATGCTTCCTTGATGTGATGTTGTGGATCAAGGCTTTCTGATGTTTCCCTTGCTGTATGATTGCTTTGTGTCTTTGCAAGAAACCATACCTTCTAACAGAACAAAAGAGAATAAATCTTAAAAGTGGAACCATAAATAAGGGGTCTGCCCACATGCATACACAGAGAGAGAGAGAGAGAGAGAGAGAGAGAGAGAGATCTTGCGTTAAACAATATTAACAATTATACTCGAAAACAATGGCTAACAAATAACCTAGTAACTTATGAAAACCATTACAGGACAAAAATGATTAAATAAATATTAAAATGAAGGGTTTAGTTCTGATTTTAAGCTAATCAAATAATAGAAGCTCATTCTAAAGTGGGGCTTAAGAATTCTTTTATAACAACTGACTTCAAAGTAGAAAGGAATATTTGATACAATGGCAGCACCTATAATTAAAATGAACATATGTATGGTCAAGAGCCTAATTCACATTTGTAATAAGGAATATTTGATTTTGCAGCCTGTAATAATTCTTCTTCCAATTTTCATATTTATTATTGTTTTGATTCTGCGCTTTCACACGCTATTTATCCACAGATGGCGTAGATAAATTGGATGTTTTGCAGTCAATCAAATAATAAATTATAGCAATTTTGGCACTAAATTTTTCTTAAAACTTGTTTTCTCTGTTTCAATTTTACAAATTTTTAGTTTGAAATAAGTTCAGAAATTTAAAAAGGAATCGTTTTTTCAGGTTTCAGAACACAGAATGAGGAAAAAGACTTGACATAATTTGTTAAAAAGTCAGACAAGATTCTTCAATGATACTTACAGCCCGCAAAAGATCATAGATCTCTGATTCATTGAGATTAGCACCATATCTATTCAGTCCAGTGTTGAGTTCTTCAAAAATAATCCGTCAACTGTTGTCTGTGTCAAGAATTTTGAACATTTCCTTTAAACAGGCAAGTTCTTCTTCAGAGAGACGTCCTACAATCACCTGTAGGAAAAGAACGCAACAATTAAAACACAAGCATTTAAACAGGTGTAAAACTATGCTTATCTGAAAAAAAAAGTTAAACATGTCATCATATTAAAAAGGTATATTCATCCCGATATTATAATTTATGTAGTAGTCTAAGTGACATATGCCTCGTGTAACAGAGAGTTGTGACACATAGCTAATATGTACTCGAAGAGCCATGTTATTAAGCTTGTTCATGGTAGAAAAATGTGTTAAGTGACTTAATACTGCAGAGACAAGAGGCTTGTTGGGAGCCACTCCATCCCGCATCCATGGATGGCCTGCAAAGAAACCAAACATTAATTATTTAGCAGTGGATTTAACATGCAGCTATGCACTTGAAGCACAGATGCATTTAGGCTTTTCTTGAAAATTATTTTATTCATGGTTCATGTTTACTCATGTTTCAAGAAAACATTTTACCTTAAACAAACGGATTCAACGCTTTTTTACGAGGATCCCAATTGTTACAAAGGAATACATACATTCAATACACAACATAGATTTCATTGAAAGCAGGGTAATTCTGATCACATGTTTTAATCAGGTGTGTCTTTGCATAAATCAACTAATAAAAGGTGAAAATTCGAACGTAATGACTCACATAGAACTTCATGAGCAGTTAGACATGGATCTAATGAGAAGTCAAGATCACTGTGCAAAACCCTTTGAAATATGTCTTGCTCAGTTTCTGTGCCAAAATGAGGAAAAAATAACAAAAAAAGGGGGAAATTAATTTAATAACCAAAAAAAAAAAAAAAAAAAAGAAGGGAAGAATATGTGGAAAAGAATGGAAGTCATTGACCAAGATAACTATAAAACCTTACCAGCCCAAAAATGGAGGGGTTACGCTTCGGAAAATATAAATAATCACACCAACACTCCAAACATCTGCTTCTGGACCATAACGCTTGGAATTTTAAGTGCCACATAGTATGGGCTTCCAACGACATCAGTGAAAGTTTATCTTGTGAATTAGTTATGAGTGTCAAAATAACTAGATAAAAAGTGTAAAATGTATTGCATTAATAGAAATTATAAATTAGCTATTAACATGTACATACTAACACTGCCCAAAATATCAAAAAATAAAATAAAACAAACATGGAGTTAAATGAGAAAAAGAAAGAAACAAGGAAACAAAAAAGAAAGAAAAGGCACAGTTCACAACTTACCAATTTCTAAAAGAAGAGGGAGGGACGTGCACGGGATTTTTGTTTATTGCAAGACAAAATCAGCCTTTTGTCAGCAATGAGGGCACTGAGATGTGGTCTCAACTTATAGATTAAGTTCATTAAACTTAATCTACTGTAAGTAGTTACAAATCCAAGTTCAATTTTAATAAAATACAGAATTTGCTGCAAGAAAACATTAACCAACAATACCTACTGTCAACTTGTAAACAAAATCTGACTTCTGAACCATACAGAACAACATAATTATACAAAATAAATTTTCATCAAATCCTTTAAGGGAAATATATATTTGCAAATCCGATGGAAAAATTTTCAGAATGCCTAAGGCTACCAAAAATAGTACAATATTATTAGATGGGATGCGCAACCCACTAAATCATGGTTTGCAACTCCAGAACATATCAGAGGCAATGTCTACTGTCATATTACATTAGTCATATAATGAGACCTTCATGGTTTTTTATGTTTTCTTGTTACATGATTTCAATATCTCCTTTATCGTCCCATAAGAGAAATTACATAGAATCTGCTAAACCAATATATAAATATGTATTAGAACTCTTAATCAAAATTAAGGTTCAAAAACATGAATGTGAAAAATTTGCACAATTGTAGAGAATGATGAGTTATGGGCACATAGCATTGGCAATGAAGTGATGAAGCAGAGAAAACAAGTTCTAATAAAAATTTGGTACCAAAAATTGCTATAATTTATTGTTTAATCTAATTTATGTACACCATCTATGGTGAATTAAATAGGGTGTGAAAGAGCAGAATCAGAAAAACAATAAATATAAAATTACAAGAAGAATTATTATAGGCTGCAAAATCACTGAAGTGAAACTTCTTGCAGTCTAGATTTGATCCTTTTCAAGATGCCTTCAACTGCAACATCAAACGCATCTTTCTTGGTCCTCAAACCCAGTGAGCTTCCATGCTTTCGGTACATTACTCTGGGCATCAACTCCAAAACTCTCTCTCTCATCCTCCGAACTTCAGATCTCGGAATACCCATCAAAACATCAAGAATCCTCAGCCCCTTGAACACCACCTCCTCTTTTGGTATGAACACCGAGAATTTCCCATATTGCTCCGCCGGCAAATGCCAACCGTACTGTGTCTTCGCCGACTGCTCCTCGAAGAATACCGGTATGCAGCCAGCGATGATACTGTCAAAAGTCGAACGCCGTGTCGGTGTGTCCCCCGGCGGCTGCAGGCAAAAGCTGGACTGCAACATTGGTTTCACGAATCTAATTGGATCGTGCTCGCAAATCCCATTGGAACAATCAACGAACTCGCACGATTTGGAGTAGCGACCGCTGAGAGAAGTCACATTAGTACTATTATCGCACTCTAGGCGAATGCTCCGCCGTATATTGAGCGACTGCGAGACCCCGCCGCCGCCGACGAACAACATCAAGGTGGTACGCCGCGAGCGGCGGACTCGAGTGACCCAGTAGTCGAAAAGCGCGAGGTTCGGTGGGTGAAACGATGTTGGGTAAGGAATTGCTTGCTCTTGCCAGGGCCACGCCCTCGACTCCAATGTCAAGGCAGTAACGTTGTAGAACTCCGGCAATTCGAGGAACGAAGTTCCCCAAATTGGCGGATCGTTGGCGAGCGGTTGGTTGAAATCCCACGCTGCCCTCGCCATGACCAAGAAATGGTCGTGGCCGTGACGCTTCTCCCATATGCGGGGTGAATCGTGGTGTTTGAGGAATTGGAAGAGATTGAGGCCGTGCTCGAAGCTAGAGTTGACGTCGGGGCCGTAAAGGTAACGGAGGGAGTCGATGCCGGCGTAGTAAGGGAGGTAGATTGCGTCGGCGGCGTCGGGATCGGGGGTGAGACAGGGGTACTCGAGCATGCGGCGGTGGAAGACGAGCTCGAGCATGAAGGGATCGGTTCGGAACCAGCTGTAAGTAGCGTTGTGGGTTTTCCGGCCAAGGCCGTGGTTGGCGAGGTGGGGGCAGAAGTCATCGAAGATTGGATAAGCGGAGCAGTTAGCGAGGAGGTCCAGGTTGAATTGGGTCGGGAGTTTTCTGATGTGGATCCAACGGTTTTCGCATTCTGCGGCGTCCAGATCGGGATGCTGAGAATGGACAGAACAGGTGGATAAAAAGAAGAAGAAGAAAAAGGAGGAGGATAGAGTGAGACTGGTGGTTGTGGGTTTCATCTTCATCTCCGGTGGTGGTTAAGGGCGTAATAAATGGGAGACCGGACTGAGGCGGAGGCGGAAGCATGAGATACGAGGTTGAACAAAGAGGCCCTGCTTTTCTTTCTCTAATTTGTTTGTGTGGAATCGCACAGAGAGATTTGTGGAAAGTAAAGACGAACTGTTAACGAGAGCGAGAGAGAGAGAGAGAGAGAGAGAGAGAGAGAGAGTTTTCTGAGGCCCAGTGTCGTTGCGAATTGAAAAATTAAAATTTATTAAAATTCATTAAAAATTAATAATTTCTTTTAAAATTTTTAATTAAATTTTATCACTTATTATTTTTATAATAAATTATTATTTCTTCGCTATATTTCTCTATTAAATTTGTACCAATCAAACATCTGAGTTTAACTGGATGAAGCGGCAGTGTTGACCGCAAACACCCCCCGATTGTCGGCGGTGGAAGCAACCGCTCTTACTATTTAAGACTTTGTTTGAAAAGTTAATTTTTTTTTTTTCAGTTAACTATTTATTTTTTTTTGTTTTTTATTTTTACAAATATTAACCTTATCTTCTTACATTTTAAATATTTTTTAAAATATAAAGGACAAAAATATCAAGG
>JAVXUM010000017.1:4255526-4267470 GCA_035590655.1 Pouteria glomerata | reverse complement strand
ACTAAAATTATGCTAGACTTCTATAAAAATTTTCTGAAGTTTGAGGGGTTTGGGAGAATTAGGGTAGACTAAGTCCAACACGCTTTTTTTGGAAATTATGTTAGATATCTAGAAACGGTGAGCCACCATAGTCCGGTGAAAAGAGGAGAACTAGAGCAATCTGGAACAATAGAGAAAGAGAATAATGAAATAGATACTTGATTATCAATGCTAGATCCTCCAGAGGAAGATGGATTATATAGGAGAGAAAGGAGTCCTTTTGGTGGGAATCAAGGCTTTTAATTCGTTAGGAGAATGTCCAACCTTGATTCATCGTACTTAGGGAAGGGTAAGAGTCACCCATTTAATTCTCTCTCTCTAGATTGGTTGGTAGAATTCCAACGATCCCTAGTTCTAGCCTCTAACCTACTGAATCTCTAATGTTCTTGCTAGTTATTCATTAATCCTCCAATCTTGTTCCAAGTCAAGAGACATCATATGTTCCCGCGGTGGAAGTATTATCGCGCAAGAGATGTTATCAATCTTTCTCTAATAATTTAGAGTGACGCGGTAGATAAGATCACATGTTGTGGGATAGGATAACAACCATGAGTTGTTTACCCGCGGCCAGGTACCCACAAGGGGTGACCCCCCCTCCAAAAAAAAAAAAAATCCATAATTGTAAATGGCATTCAAATTACCAATCTTATTTCATCTTTTAACATCATCATGACACTAGCATTGAAAATAAAAGCTTATATATAAAATTGATGGATAACAAGTCTATGGAATTGCAAGCTACCATCTAAACAATACTAACTACCTGACCATTATTTGCTCAATGAACAAAGCTATGTAACAGTCTAGTATAAAACATAAAAAATGGATTTTCTATTGATGTTGTCTTGCTAGTTCGCCCTTGCAAAATTCAATTGCTTAACTCACCATTTTTCCGTCCATTAACAGATGCAAGTGGTGGTGCGTTTAAACTGGCCTTTGATTCTTTAGGATCACTACAGTGAGATTTTTGTCTGCGAAAAATGTTCCAACTTCTCTTTGTCTTCACCAGCTTTTGAATCTCCTCTCTCATGAGCTGACACTCTTTTTGAAGCTCAGAAACACGTTCCCTCAGATCATCAATGCCCACAGTTCTATCTTGTGCTGTGAGTGCAAGGTTCGCACCAGAGTTCTCAAGATTGTTGGATACAAAGAACAAACCAGAAATTGATGTACGCAGCTGAAGCTGTTCGAAGTATAGGACTTGGACAATCACTCGGAGAGGTAGCCTCTCGTTCTGGGCTGCATGGGTGCTAGCCTCTAAGGAGAGCTTCTGGCAGTTCATGAGTCTGCAGATCTGCTCGCGCTCAGAATCAGTGAACCAAGGATGTGCCTGAAGTTGTGAATGGGTTAGCATGCTCGAAATACATTGCTGATCAGAAAGGGTGTTCATGCCAAAATTTTTTAGTTACACAACTTGTATTAAAATATAACTATTGCCATTAGGCTAAAAGCTTAGCTAAATTTATACGTTGACAAGAGGATAACACACATATATATGAAATTATTCCACTTCATATTCCAGGATAAATATCTTACCAACATTATTTTTTTTTAAATTAAATCATTGGGAAAATATTATAATTGTAAGATAAATATTTCCAACTCAAGTACAAGCTCATCTCATAGTTCAGAGTCATAAAAAATAGCTTCAATTTCTTCTTCTTTTTTTTTTCTTCTTTTTGTTTTCTTTTTACCAATCAAAAGAAAAAAAAAAAAAAAAGAAGTAAATGAATTATGAGGGGGAAAAAGAAAAAAAAAAAGTTGTTTTTTCTTCTTTACTTAAGGGAAAAAAATCTTATTTAATAACAGGAAGATAATATAATAACCATGTGGCTGCATTGTATTAAGAGTCACAGCAAGTTCAAATCAAAAGCTGCTTATAAAGTTATAAATACCTTAACTATATAGATGTTAAAACTTTTTTGGTAAAATCAGTTACTGTATTTATCAATTTCACTTATCTAATCTCATTTTACTCGATGCACATTCACATACAAATCCATTTGTAAGTAGCAAAACTTTAGGGAAGAACCAAACCTTCTTACTGCTAGTAACTTCTAAAATCTTCATCATTTTTCTTTAATATCCAAATTTCTTGAATTTCACCATTCCTTGGGTACAATAGTAACTTCTTAAAAAATTTTCTAGAAAAATTTGGAACTTCTTTTACCTTCAAATATATATCAATTGCACGATACATGCCATCAGCGAGTGGCCTGGCATAATCAGGGACGGCAGCAGCTATTGACTGGAATTTTGGGAGTTTCAAATTAACATCTGGGGCCACGTCCGCAAGATATGCATCTACAAGATCGGCCACCATTGTTATCGATGTCAATGAAGGGGCACCTTCAATCAACTGCCCCTCTTCAACTACGCAAGGAGAAGATTCAGTCACAATCTGGTCCGCGGAAATGAAATGATCAAGAATCCTCTGAAGGCAGTCTACATCGTAAAGAGTCTCCACTGTGTAGCCCACATTTGGTATTAGCAGATCTTCCACTGAAGCATCGTCTAACTGAGCCCCCACCCTTCTCTCTAAATTTTGTTTGCACAATGGACTTGCATGTAAGATCATAGCCGTTCGTAACAGCCTAAGCAGAAACTTGGTCTGTATAACCCCTTTCTCGTTGGGAAGCAACTCCACAATCTCTTCAAGGAGAACCCTCTGATCTGCCTCAGGAGGGACAGATGTGTTTGACCCTGGACTAACATGGTCTGTGTCCTTGAGGCTTGATTGCCCATTCATCAACGGAAGATGCTTCTTAGCATAAAACATGATGGAACCAGCAATTCTTTCAGGCTTCATGCCCCCTAATTGAACAGCTTGAATCACTCGTTTATAGAGAGGTAAAGAAAGAAAGGACACATCCTCATGCCACCAATCATCACCCACTGGTTGCGGTTTGGTTGTAGCAGATATTCCATTCCATACAGCCTTGGCTGGCATTCTTTCCTTATTAAATGAGACCGACACAGGCCAACTAAATAAGTTTGGATCTGCACACGCTTTCATTGCCAAGGAATTGATGCATCGGGACACAATGTTAAGTTCCTCTGCAAATGGTAGAACATCTACACAGGTTTTGAGAACCTTTACTGTCTCTGTCCAATTGCTAAAGACTTCATTAAGGAAACGCTCTGTCTGGGCAATGAGATTTCCCTCTCCAAAATCTTCATTCATTTCAAGGTACTCAGCTGCACACCTAAGACCAACTACATTCAAAGCAGTTAGCTCCATCTTCACGTCATAGCAAAATTTGGCTACAAGCTCAAATGCTTTAGCTCCACCAGGAATGTCATGTAGTTGTAATGCGCATATTGATCCATCGTCCTTGGAAATTTCTCCAATATGCTTTTCTAATCGTCCACTTTTTGACAGCAAGGGAAACTGAAGTACATCAAAATACGGTAGAAAATCAGAATAAAAAATCAAGTATTCCAGTGGCAGAAAGCATGCACGACAATAATCTTTGTGCATGCTCATGCAACACTTTAGAAGTTTCTCCGAAAAGATTGCACCTTGTGAAGATGAAAGGACATCTCTCCAATTTCAATAGTGATATCACTTGGAAGCCCGCTTATGCAATGCCTGAAAAGAGAGTAATGAAGTGAAGCATTTCTACGTAGGCATGATCCACCGTGACAAAACAAAGCATTGACTAACAATTCATAAATTCTGAGGTGTCAAAAGATATAGGAAGTTAAGAAAACTAACAAATGCCCATAAGCACATTGGGTAATTGTTTGTATCTCCGAATCTAATTGTTTGTATCTCAGAAAGTGACTACCAATTCATAGACTGTCCTACTAGCCACTAGGTCATATTAACTGTAGTGAATATGATCAAGTTTCTGCTTAATAACTATGGAACAACTATATAGTTGACAAGCCATCTTGGGACAATGATAATAAAATCTAGACTCACCATTAATTACCACCGCATTATTCCTGCTTGTGATTGTGAAAATGGACCCACTTAGCCCACCTACCCAAGTAATCGTGACATGGTTTCTTGAGTTGACTTTTAAGAAAGATCAATGATTAAGAATAAAAATAAATAACCAGAAAAGGAGAACAGAAAACAGAAGGAAGAAGTTGAAGCACCATTGAGAGTCATACCTAAATTGTGGAATCAGGTAGTGGGTTTGAGGCCACCAGATGCTAATAGCTATACATGATAAACAACACCGGCGCTAGCAAGATTTTTGAGGTTTTATAGCACATTTTATAGTTCATGAAGGAGACAAACGAAAAAAAAACTTAATCTTCAACAAATCTGGTCCCAAAAAATTCTCATCTCTCCGCTATCAGTTGGAAATCAAATCGTGTGTATTAGATATGCTGCTTTTATTGAGGCCCTGTAATTAAGAATCTATAGACAAAATCGTACATGCAAATGAAAATTTCTAATCACTACAATAAACTGCGATGGATATCATCTATGATTCTATATATACATCCAAATGCAAAAACAGGACACACCCATTTCTTATTTCCGGATTTAATAACCCATGTTAATCGATTGCCTTCAAACCAATCTTATTGAAAGAAAAAGGGAGAAGAGTTATACCAAGATTGGCCTTCAAGATGAAATGCTTCAGATTTAGAACCAAGCCTCAGACATGCCATGGGTAAGGGTGGTTCCTCTGAACTTGCCACAAACATTGAGAGAGTGAATTGGTTCAAGAAGGAGAAGAAGCCAAAAGAAAAAAAAAATGCATGCGAAAAGCGAAAGCGAAGGTGGTGTTGTGGTAATTCGCGAACGTCAGAGAGAGAGAGAGGGGGGGGGTGTCCCGAGTCCAAAGGGGAGCAGAGAAGGGGGGAGTAGGAATCGGTAGCGCTGATTACAAAAGTGTGCGGAGGAGAGTAGACAGGTGCGCTTCTTCCCCTTCATTTTTTCCCGACCTTTTGGATTCGATTTGCCGCCAGCAATCACCATAATCATAATCAACATCTTTTTTTTTTTTCTTTTTTCTTCAAATAATAAATTAATATCACCTTACAAAAAAAGTGTCATACTATTATTGCTTTTTAACTTAAAAAAAAGGAACATTGAAAAGAAATATGAAATTTAGAGCGCATTAATTGCAGTGAAAAATAACCAAAAAAAAAATAATAAAAAATGTGATTTGGAAAAACTTTAATTGTTTAGTACACTTCTCAAATCACATTTTTTTAAGGAGAATAGTAAATTTCCATCCCAACGGATTGGAAGGTTTCAAAAAAAAATTTTTTTTTTCCATCCTTTGCTGGCAGGTGACACGATAAAGCTAACATATTTGCTGGCAGGTGACACGATAAAGCTAACATATCTCCCCTTTAGAATTAGTTGCCGAGTAGAATTAGTTGGAATAGATTTGCCTTTCCGTCAGAACGATTTCGAGCAGAATTAGGAAGGAATCAGAAAATGGCAAAGCTTTCAAATGATTTCTACAAATTCGCCGGAACAATCCCGAAAAAATTAGTTACGGTGAGTGTCATTCGGTAATTTGAGAGTTTGTGGTGAGAATAGTAAAAAAAATTTTGCGACTTAATTAACGAAATTTCAATTATCAATTTTTTTTAAGAAGTTATTGAACTTTTTTTGAATTTTAAAAAAGTAAGAAGGTATAAAAATATAACAAAGATCTTCAGAAATTTTCAAAAATTTTTAAAGTTTTTAGTAAAATGTTTTGCACCAAATAGCCCTCAACATACTTTTCGCTGCATGCAGGTGGCGTTTAGAGTTGTATAAAATAAAAAGTTAATGTCTCGAGTTTTGTGTAATGAATATAAAATTGTATAAAATTTAAAAAGTTAGTGTCTCATTTTTTATGTTGTGAGTAGAAAGATAATATTTTATAATCTCGTAATTCGTGTTTGTAGAGATTTGTAAAATTTTATTTTATTTTTTTAAATGCCAAATGCACCTTAAATTATTTGTTTACTTAAAAAACAACTGCTCTCAATTTTTTTTGGGGATGTTTCGTGCACTGCTATTTACTAAAAAATTTTGAAAATTGTTAAAATTTTTTAAAAATTTATCTCACTGCATGTATTACAAACTTATAATTTATTTTATTTTATCTGATTTTTTATCACACCAAACACTCCAAAATAAAGGCATGATTGCATAACATTTTGTTGTTTATAATGGGAACAGTGAGACATTGTTTTGCAATTTTTTTGGCTGGGTAAGTTACATTAACTAACTCTAAGATTTAATAAAAATATAAAATATATTTGTAATTATACTTACTATCTCTAATTTTTAAATTTTGTTCTAAAATTTTCTCTATAATATATAGATAAACTCAAAAAAAATACTAAATAAGAACTTCTAATTATTTGATTATAACAAATTAAAAATTTTAATGTTAAATATTATATATGATGTATAGATAAACTTAAAAAATACTAAATAAGAATTCTTATCATTTAATTATAAAAAATTAAATATTTTAATATAAATACGATATTAAACGATTCTATTAACAAAGAAATATTAGAAAACTTTTAAGATGATCAAGATAGATCTAATCATTTTTAAATTCTCAAAAAAGTTTTAATTAAAAAATTAGGTAATCAATTAACATAAATGAGAACAAACCACGTATCGAATATTAGACGAACAATCAAATAGTCAAAATAATTTAGAATCACCATGATAACACATATATAAATCATGATTATCAATTAGATATGAGCAACTACCAGTACAGAGAATTTGAACAAATTAGTAAAGAGTTTGTCGCTAATATAAAAAATAGAGATAGTAAATGTAATTTTTTGACCATTTCGGCTTTGTTTAAGTGACTCGTGGGATGCTTCTTATAAAAATTACACGAGTTTGATTCTTGACTCATGCGGTATGTGTTTGAGGAGTGGTATACATCTCTCCCTTTTATCTATCACTATATGGTTCATTAAGAACTACAATAAATTAATGAGAGTTTCGGGTTAAACAAAATGTAATTTTTGAAATGGCAAACGTAATTAGTGTATTTTTATTAAATCCAGGAGGTAATCAATGTAATATATTCCTTTTTCTTTTTCATCATATTCAAGAAAGTTTTTGTGTTGATTTATTATTATTATTTTTTAAATAAATTGGGTTTAACGTTTTTGTTTTTCTACTTTTTTTCCAAAGCAAAAACTAATAATTTTCAATTCGCGTGGGTGAGGTCTCATGATTTTGTTTCGAGTATTAGAAAGAATGCCTAGTGCAAGTGCTGTGTTTTAATTCCATAAATTTATAGTCTAACAACTTCACCGAGTTCGGTAACTCTTTTAACTTTTTTATTTATTAAAAAAAAAATGATCCAGTGGATTTTTATTATCTTTAAGTTAAAATTTCATAATTTTTAAATTGCAATTAATATGTATGAAAATTGTAAAAATAAAAATAAAAATTAATTTTTTCATAAAAAATAAACTAAAACAAAAAAAAAGTAGTAGGAAAACTTATTTTTATATAAAACAACTAAAATACTTTCATATAATATTATAATTTTATAGGCAATTTTGATTCCTTGCATTTTGAGTAATAACTGTCTATTAATTTGTATATAAAATTTTAATATCAATAAAATTTTGTGTACTTTGTTATTGTTATAAATGATAAAAGGAGAATTTGTTTAAAAAAAAACATATAACGGGAAAGGCCAAAGCAATATATCGTATACTGGTCCATTGTATGAACCATTTTTAATATTTTTTTGTTTTTTTATTTAAAAAGGATAAAAAAAATTATAATAAACACGTGCAAGTAAATTTAACGTATTTAAACTTTTAAACCACTTCTCATCTCTCCATTCACCACACCAACTAAAATGTTTTATATATTTATGTTTGCAAGAAGGCCCAACAACCTAAATACACTTTTTGAGTAATCGTAAGCACGTTTGAAAATAGAAAAAAAAGTGAAATTTTTTATAGTTTTTTATATTTTTTTTTGTAAGTTATAATTTTTGGTGTATTTGGTGAATAAAAGTGTAATTTTTGGTAATTTTTTACAACTTTTTAGTATTTGGTAAAATTGTTACTGTAGCAGAGTAGAAAAGTCGTAACTTTTAAATGTTTGATAAAATTTTTTACTGTAACAGAATAGAAAAGTGAAAAAAAGTAGGGTTTACTATAATCATTATTTAACGTAGCAGAATAGAAAAGTAAGAAAAATTATAAATTTATCAAACACTTACCGTAAAAGTGTCAAGTTTTGATTTTTTTTATTTTTTATTTTATTGAGCACGGGCCCTAAGAATAAGATATTTCGAAAAATTATTATTTATTTTTTTTGAAACGCAGGAAAAAAACGCTATATGTTAAATGACACATTTGCCACTGTGAGTACGGCCGATTTCCGACTCGAGCAATCAACCCTTTGATTTGATGCCTCAAAATCCAACTTCTCTCTCGAAATCCAGCTGATTTCTGCGACTTTAACTGGAGTTATACGTAATATATATGTATCTGAATGTCTATTTGCATATGTAAGTGATCTGGCGAAGCAGAGCTTGGATCGGGTGCGATGAACTTGAGCCGGCCGGCGGTGCACCCGGTGGAGGCTCCGCCTCTGCCGCCGACGGAGGGGGAAGGGGCGGACAATGCGCCGAGGGTGAGGATGAAAGACGTGCAAGGCATGCCTGGTACGGCCGGCGGCCTCGCCCTGCGTCTGTGTCAGTTGGGGTTCGCCCTTGTCTCTCTTTGCGTTATGGTCACCACCGGCGATTTCCCTACAGTCACTGCTTTCTGGTAAAAAAAACACCATTCCCACTGTTATTACTTTCTACCCATTGATTAATTACGAGGAAAAAATGTAGCCTTTTGTGCACCTCTTGGTTATATGTTAGATTTTTATTACAGATTTGAGATTTCTAGACCTTTTCAGGATATTAGGCCCTCGTTATTTTTTCAGTTCCATTTTTGTTTTCTGGTTCATTTTGTAGTTTTTGAATTCATTTCTAAGAAATCTAGGCGGAAAAAAAAAAAAAAAAAAAAAAAAAAAAAAAAAAAACAAAAGAACATCTAAACTGTATTTTCGGTGATTTTGAGACCCAAATTTGTGTGCACTTTTTTTTTTCTCTGTATGTCCTTTAAATAACATATTACTTTATATTCATTTCTATTTTGTTATTTTCTCACTTCAAAACCAATTTCTGAGCACAATTGGCATGGATTCCGCAGCCTTCTTGTTGCAAGTCAGCTCATTTGCACTAGGTTTGGAAATTATCATTGTGTTGAAAATAGAACTTTTGCTAAAGGATTAGTGTGGATCTATGAAAGAGCTTGTCATAACGTTATGATTATGAGGTAAAACCTCATACTATCTTCTTAGGTGAAAGCAAAACTCTAATCCATGTCCGGAAGGCAATGTGGGTTAACCAGGCGCAAGGGGGCAAATTTCCTATCCTTCCATATTTGTTTAAGTTGGGTATACCTACATCACATCTGACCTGGGTTTTCAGAAAGTCCTCTTCGTGTGGTCTAGAAGCATTTTAAACATGATACTTTGTGTTGTCTTTCCTGGTTGTTGTTCATATCCGTCTTTTCTTTTTCAGCTAAATATTGCTATATTCAGTTAAAGTTTGTACCACTGAGAAGGGGGAAGCAGGATGCCACTCAGTGGGCAATCTCTGACAACGGGAAGTTGGGGCTAAATGTCTTTGTATCTGTATTTTGCAAAGGGGTGGGGTAAGGATTGATCTTGGTTTTGTAGTTAGTCCAGTGATGCACACCTGTTAAGGTGGCTTTATTAGCTTAGAGTGCAGTTAGAGAGAATATCCTAACCATTGACGACTTGATTGAAAGATGTGTTGTTGTCAATTGGTGGTCCATGTGTATAAAGGACGAGGAGTTCATGTCTTCCTTTTCATTTTACGATGGTGCAGCTGGTATGTTCTATAATCGCTTGATGTTGTGAGTTTTCCCAAGTAGGATGTACAAGGCTCTATTTGATTGGAGAGGTGGAGAGGTGCTGGAGGAAGGTCCCATTGCATTTTCCAAGGCTAATCTGGGGTGGGAATTAGGAATTTTCAAGGAAACGAGAAGTCCTTGTACATATATATTTATATATTCTGGTACAGTTGGTTGCCTTGTAGTGTTCAATCAAGTTAGAATCAGTTTTTATATATTGTTGAATCCATGCATGTGGAAGTTTTGGGGGGATATATTTCAACTACCATTGAGTTCATGGCTTTTAAAAAATGTTGTGAAGTCTGAGTAGGTTGTTGTGCTCCTAGTGAGACCATTTTATCCCATTATCCCGTATTCTGAATACGTGATGCTATTACACATTGTTTTCTCCTCAGATTTCAAGAATTAATGAAATTGTAGTTACGGTTATGGAAGAGTCAAATTGTTGAAAGTTTTAAACACTAAAAGTACTTAGGTAACTAAATTTAACTATCTACTTCTGTAGTCGGTTATGCCCTTGCAAAAATTATTATGCCCTTGCAAAAATTAACACCATTGTTGATTGTTTATTCTTGTTTGGTTCCTTGCCACGGATGGTTAATTGAACAACTACAGCCAAACTTTTAATGGATTGGGTTTATGTCTAGGTATCAAAATATTATCTAGAAAAATTCTCTCTGTTGTAGACATGGGTGTAGCACAGGCATTGATTTATATTATCCAGCCCAAATGTGCAATAATACAAAATATTCTTACCAGAAATATACTTAGCTGGTGGGATAATAGGAAGAAATTATAGATGATGTCATATAGTTGCTTTGAAAATGTTTGATATTTTTCTATGAGATTTTAAAATGGATTAGTTTGTTTTTAATGCTTGATAATGTGGGGCTGTCTGGCAGAGTTTGTTTTCAATTTGCATATCTCATAGTTCCTTTTTTTTTTTTTTTCAAACAGTGCACTGCTTTCATTCGTTTAATTGACTAGTGTGCAACAAAGAAACTAACACAGCTTTTCTTCTACTAGCTATCTAGTTGCAGCTGTTGGCTTGCAAAGTTTGTGGAGTCTGTCATTGGCTGTAGTAGATATATATGCCCTTTTAGTGCGACGAAGTTTGTGGAATCCCAGAGTTGTCAGTTTGTTCACCATTGGTGATGGGGTAAGTGAATCTATATTATCATTTCAGCACAACTTTATGGTATAGTATACTTCAGAACTTCCATTCATTGGTTGTCATGTGGAAACTATTTATACCATGGGAAGGCTTAAGACTTGGTAGCAGTATATTACCACATACCAGTGATCCCGAAGGAGGCTTGTTGTTAGGTTTCAATTAATGTTAATATGGTTTAGCCTGGTAGCTTTATCCTGTGGTAGAAATTCTCATCTCAGGTATGATAAAACTCACTGCAGAGATTCAATTATGGAATATTAATTATTATTTTTTATTTATTTATTGCTGAAACCTCACAACACGTAACTACAATTCTATTATTAAAAACTCAGAATGTTGCTCGGGGACAATGTAGGTGAAGCCATTTTATTTGATTATATATTATGTTGCAGATTACATTGACTCTTACATTTGCTGCTGCTTGTGCATCTGCTGGCATCACAGTCCTCATCGGAAATGATCTTGACAAGTGCGCCGTGAACCACTGTGCCAGATTTGAGTCAGCTACGGCTATGGCTTTTGTCAGCTGGTTTGCAGTGTCTCCATCCTTCTTCTTGAACTTTTGGTCTTTGGCTTCCAGATAGTTTTTCTGTTTGAAGAAACTAGTGTCAAGGCATTAACACTTTTTTGTTGCCCATTTGATTGCTCAATCATCTGCATAGGCAAAATTTTGCTTTCCCAAAAAAAAAAAAAAAAAACAGGGGAAAAGTTGAGCCTGCACATGCATCGTATGGAATACATTACCAGTTTAGGCGACTAGGCTAGAAATTGGGACCAAGGGTGTTTGTTTGGAGGTTTGAGCCTAAACGCGAAACATTAACATTATCTTCAAAC
>JAVXUM010000017.1:4241217-4255426 GCA_035590655.1 Pouteria glomerata | reverse complement strand
AATTTTAGAAGATTGCGTGAAAGATCAAGGGCACAAATGTCAAAGATAAATATTTTAGAAAAATCATAACAAAAAAAGCTAAGTAGCTAGGCTTCCCAAACACAAAAAAAGCTAAGTAGCTAGGCTTCCCAAACACAAAAAAAGCATGCTTTTTTTCTTCCCAAACTAAGCCTTAATGTCTTAAAAATTAGCCACGGTGCACACATAAAGTAACGTGGGTAAGCTTTGTTATTTATTTACGTATTTATTTTTAAATTAGGGTTGGTAATAGAGGGTGGGTTGGATTGATAATTGAAAACGAAAGAAATGTTAAAAAATCAAAATGGGGCGGCAAGACTTGTAAGCGTTATTAATAGTCTTTCCAACCTTAGACCTCCATAAATACGTCCACTGGCTTACTTCTCGGACCGCGCATCAATTGAACACACTCATATCTCTTTCTCAATACCCAAACGCATCCTCCCTCTCTCACACACAACGCAAGAGCTATGGCGAAGGACATTGAAGTCGGTGGTGCCGGTGCCGGTGCCGGCGACTTCACGTCGAAGGACTACCAAGACCCACCACCGGCACCGCTGATTGATGGCGATGAATTGACCCGATGGTCCTTTTACCGGGCCATCATAGCGGAGTTCATTGCCACCCTCTTGTTCCTCTACATTACCGTATTAACTGTGATTGGCTACAAGAGCCAGACTGACCCAGCCAAGAATACCGACGAGTGCGGCGGCGTCGGCATCCTCGGCATCGCCTGGGCCTTTGGCGGCATGATCTTTATCCTTGTTTACTGCACTGCTGGTATTTCGGGTAAGCAAAGTACCTTAATTTATATTAATTCATCATTACCCTCGTTTGTTTTTACATATAATTAATATATGTTGGCTTTGGTGAAATGGGGCAGGAGGGCACATTAACCCGGCAGTGACATTTGGGCTGTTCCTGGCTAGGAAGGTGTCTCTGGTCCGAGCCATAATGTACACGGTGGCTCAGTGCTTGGGGGCCATATGTGGTTGTGGGTTGGTGAAGGCATTCCAGAAGGCCTACTATGTGAGGTATGGTGGTGGAGCCAACGAGCTCTCTTCTGGCTACAGCACAGGCACTGGCCTGGCTGCTGAGATTATTGGCACCTTTGTCCTTGTTTACACTGTCTTCTCCGCCACTGATCCCAAGAGAAACGCCCGAGATTCCCATGTCCCTGTAAGTATATATATTCTATTTATATATATGTATATCAAAACATTATATATTCTACTTGCAATAATATCCAAATTTGCTGACATGTATGATAATACATACTAGAATACTAATACTGAAATATAAACACCATGAAGGTCTTGGCACCACTCCCAATTGGATTTGCTGTGTTCATGGTTCACTTGGCCACAATTCCAATCACCGGAACTGGAATTAACCCGGCCCGGAGCTTCGGAGCTGCTGTGATCTATGGCAAAGAAAAAGCCTGGGATGATCAGGTAACATATATATATATATATATGTGCAACTCAACCCATTCTTTTGTTATCACGAGTGTTGTTAATGTTAATGTATATATATGTATATATGCAGTGGATGTTCTGGGTTGGACCCTTCATCGGTGCTGCCATTGCTGCCATCTACCACCAGTTCATCCTGAGAGCAGGTGCAGTTAAAGCTCTAGGATCTTTCAAGAGCAGTGCCTAGCTAGCTATAAACTGATGGATGGGCTTTAATTAATCATCTTGTTAGGGATTTCCAATTCTGTATTGTGTCAAGAGGGGATCTGGGTTGGGGCCATGGTAAAGCTGTAGATATGGATTAATGGCGGAGATTGTGTGCGAATTGTGTTTGTCATATATGTATGTATATATATCCATACATACATGTAGTTGTGGTCTTTAATTGGCACTTGGTTTTTGTTGTGCCCGATATGTCATTAGCTACTACCTCTGTTTTCCCTTTCCTTTGTTTTTGCTCTTTTCTCTGGGCGTTCCATTAATGGGTCTTAATATGAAATGTCAGCAAGTGCTGTTGTGTCCCCTTTCTTTCTCTTCACTGATCAGCTTTCTGTTCTCTGAGGTGGTCATCGATTGAGCTGCGCACCAACTCTGAGCTAAGACTCTGTTTGAAAAGTTACAAAGTTATTTTAGTTTTGTTTATTCAATCTTTTCTATTTTTTTTTAAACGACTAAATTTAATTTTTATATTCTAAATTTATTTTAAATAAAAAATAATAAAAATATTAAATTAACCAAAAAAAAAATTAGCTACTAAAACTTTGCTTTTTCCTTTCTAAAATATAAAAAATAGTTAGTTTTTTAATAATCAATTAATAGTCCATTACTAAATAAAAATTAATTTTTTAAATTAAACCTAAATTTATGACTCATTTAAAATTGAATTTGATTCTTAAAAAATTGACTCAAAGGTTTGTGAGTTATTTGGATAAAATAATATGTATTGTACTTTTTATCAAATTAAAATCATTTTCACTGACTCAATTATTCATGAGTCAAACCAAGTTATTCTTTGTTGCCTAAAATCTCATTAAAAGAAAACCCAGTTATATACAATAGTTGGAATCGAATTGAGATAAATTAAAAACTAAACTAACTCATCAAAACCAAACCAAAAAAAAAAAAAAAAAACTAGAAATTAAAACAAAACTCATTCTACCTTCACATTAAGCATCTGTCAACTTTACTTTTCGATTTATTTCTTAATTAGAAAATTAGTCACAACAATCAAAATTCAAATATTAAAAACTGAAAACAGAAACTGCTTGAAAATAAATATAAAATATAAAATAATATTGTGTCTAGGGTTCATCTGTATAAGCAATCATCAAATAATTTTTACTCAACAACCAGCAAATTTGTGTTGTGTCGAATGAGAGGTTGAATAATTTGTCGGAGGCACCTCCAAATTTTACTCATACTTTTCTAGGATATTGAAATACATTTTATATGCCAACAAAACCAAGTGAAACAAACTATATCCAAATTTTACTCATGCTTAGATCATTGAGATGCATTTAATTAATTCAAAGAAATAGTTCAACTGGTAAGATTTTATATTTGTTTTTCAGTGGTCACTAGTTCAAGTCTCTCTAGGATCACTGGAGGGTTTGCCCGGTCGTTAACTTCAGAGCCTCAGGGAATAGTCGAGGTACGCACAAACTGGTTCGAACACCCTAGAAAATAGTCGAAGTGTGCACAAACTGACTCGGGCACCTTGAGTTATAAAAAAAAATGCATTTAATAGGCCTACTAAGTGAAGCCAACTTTTGTTTTTTTTTTTTTTTTTTTATTTTGCTTTATTTTTTATTTTTTAATCTCATCCGCAACTAAACTCTTCAGCTGAAGGCAACTTTTTGTGTTTTTGTTTATTTATTTATTTATTTTTTCATTAGACTACTTATAACAGAATTAACGATTTTTTTTCAATCTCATAAATGCGTACCCAGCCTTAATTTTTTCATGAGGCCTATTAATTTATATTTTATGACTTGTGTATATTCTACTTGAGTGAAGAATTTATATTTTTTTGGGCAAAAAACAAAAAAAATAAATGGATCAAGATGTCAAAATCAATAAATGTTTTCAAAGTTTTACAAAATTTTAAAATATTGTTATGAAATTATAATTTTTATAAATTTATATTAGCTTTTATCACCCTAACAATCCCTAAATAACCCGTTAATAAAAAAAATAAAAAAATAAATTGACTTCCTTTGAGAGTTAACGAAACGAAGATTTCTTAACTTAAAAATAATAATAATAATAATAAGACACGGAGATCCGATCAATGGTATCTATATCAAATCAGGGTCTATGGCGGTCTTGTGAAAACCATTTCGCCGCCTTACTGGCAACAAATCACCATGTTCTCCGGTGACACGATCTTAGCTTTAAGGCTGTCAATCGGCGAAATTACAGCGTCTCTGCACTTTGAGATGACTGTATTTCTTTGTCTTTATTTGTATGTCACTGGCATAACCTTTTGGATAAAGGGTTATACAAAATACTCAGTCAAGGGTTTGCTTTCAGATTGTATTCCTACATTAAATTCTGGGTTTTGAATTTTTTGCAAAGGCTTTTCCATAACATTGGATGGTCGAAATTTGGCTATGTTTTTTAACAGCATTATTTGTATGTATACTTAGAGGCAAATAAACAAACAATCCACTTTTACTTTTTGAGTGCTCGGTTAATTATTTAAAATTATAAAAAGTTATTAAAATTTATCAAAAATTATTAAAAATTACTAAACACTTAGAAGTTGTAAAAAAATTATTAAAAATTACTATTTATTTTACCCAACGAACAAAAAAAATTAAAAATTATTAAAATTTTGACTTTCAAGTAGAGTTTGTATCCTTTATGTTGCTCAAAAAAAATTTTTTTTTTTAATTACTTTTATCAAATTTTGTTACAAGACACTTTTTTCACGGATTTATTTTATTTATTTATTTTTGTCAAACCAAACTCCAATTGCCTTTGTGCCAGTTAATTTCATGGGTGGTGGTTTATTTTTCTAATCAGCTTGTGATTATGTTTTATTATGCGGGTAACCTTTTTTTAATACAATTTATTCTTTAGTGTAAGGCATTCGTTTCAGAATTGTATTTATTCAATTTTGGGTGTTTGGCCCCTAATTTAAACTAGGGAATCAGATTGAGATCTCCGCGTCATCTCCTTTCCATGTTCTCTCTTGTCCCTGTAGACCCAATGTCCAATGAACTTCTTCACGGTTTATCTGGCTTCCTAGAATAGTAGGCACTGATAAATAACTTAAGACCCCAGTTAAAAACACTTCAAAACTTATACTTTAAAACATCCAAGAACACTATTAGGGAATAAGTAGTGTAATCCGGAGTTTCAATGTTGCAAACTAAAGACAAGACTAAGGTCAGATTGGTAAAAAATAGTCTAGTCCCCAAAATAATCCTACAAACAAGCACAGCCTGAGATCTGTAGAACAAGGAAGAAAAATCCATAGCCACATCCTTACACATAGTTGTAATCCAGACATGATTCTTCAGAATCAAATTCTCAGTGTGTAAGGAAATGTGCGGCCTTGAAGGATGCTTAAGGGATTTTTGATGGAATGCCTCAGAGAAATGTAATTTCCTGAACTTCTGTCATTGTTGGGTATTCATAGCATGGTAAAAAATTTGATGCAATAAACTTGAATGCCAAAATATGGCATCAAGCCTGACCACTTTACCTTTGGAAGCATATAAGAGCTTGATCAAGTTTGTGCGGCACTGAGTAAGGGAGGCAGTTGCTTGCTCATGTCTTCAAGTCGGAATTTGGTTCCCACTTTATTGCACAAAATGCTTTGATTGCAATGTACACAAAATTTGGTCAGATTGCCAATGCATTGGATGTGTCATCTTGTATTATTATAACAAAGGATTTAATCTCATGAAGCTCGATTGCCGGGTTTTCACAACTCGGTTACGAGTTAGAAGCATTGGGGCCACTTTAGAAAATTGCTTTTGAGGTGTTTTCCAGCCAAACTAATTTTTTTTCTGGTAGTGCTTGTACAGTATCCTGCAACCAGAATATGGCCGACAGATATATGGGATGAGTATTAAATTTGGGCTAGGAAGAGACACTTTTGCAGTTTGCTCCATTACCGATATGTATGCAAATGTGGTCTCCTGGATTCTGCAACAGCAGCTTTCTATCAGATTGAGAGGCCTGATTTAGTGTCTTGGAATGCAATCATTGCAGGGTTTGCCTATGGTGTAATGGTGGTTTGATTGGCGAAGCTATGTTATTTTTTACTCATATGAGGCTTCTGACATTGAGCCCAGATGATATTACAGTTCGCTCCGTGCATTGTGCTTGCACAAACCCAGATACCCTAGATCAAGGCATGGAGATACGCTCCTACATTATCTATTAAGATCGGTTTTGATTTAGATATAGCAGTATGTTGGGTTGCCCTCTTATTTTGGAGAAGACTAGTCCAATGTGATGGGCTTGATTTGTTTATAAATTAAGCTCAATTTTGTTGATGTACCTTAGCCCAACCAAAGGCCCATTTAGGGCAAACCAAGGGCTCAAAAAGCCTGCTATATCTCGACAGAAATGGCAGAAAAAACAAGTCATAAAAGCAGTAGCATGAACAGGAGAATAAAACAAAAGGAAGTGCTGAATTTTGATTTTCTACGTAGCAATCTTTGAACAGCAGTTGCGTGATAATTAACCGTTGGATCGGCTTCAAATTTTAATAGCTGCTAGCAAACACATAGATCTTCAATCTGAACGTTAGAGACTGAGTTTGCGGCTTTCTGTAATTAACAAACTTGATTTGGGAGATTCGTTCTTGACTTCTCTTATATTTTATGTTTACCAAGAATTTTATTCTTAAGATTTAACGTTGGTGAATGTCTCTAGTATTTTAACTAGAGAGAAAGTGTTGTGTTACTTATTATTTTGATGGTGAAAGATTTGGGAGGACTCAGGTCCTTATTGGGAGTTTTTTATTCTTCTTATTAGAGAGATTTTTCTCTACGTTAGAATCTTGTGTATTGTAAATATGCTTTATTATTAATTTTTAATATGTTTATACAAGTTAAGTGAGAGAGTTGCCTCCGTTGTGATTTAATTATTATTTGTTATACCTCATAATCCCTTCACAGTGTGCGATACTTAATTTTCAACTAATCAATGTGCACGGATTTTTATATTACATCTAAAATGTTCAATGATACGAAAAGCAAAACAGATTTAGTTTCTTGGAATAATATTCTTTGTATGCAGTTTTTTCACTTTTAAAAATGATGCTTCCATCCAAGGTAAACCTGATCAAATTACTCTATTCATTGTAGTGGGAGCGTGTGGAGAAATTACGGCTCTGGAAATGGGTGATCAAATTTATTGCTATGCCATGAAACCGGGCTCATTCTTGAAACATCTGCCTTGAATGGACTAATTGACATGTATACATAGTGTGGTTCCTTTGGAAGTTCTTAAAAAGCTCTTGGTCCATTGAAAGTCTTTAAAAGTCGCACGTTGCGAAATTTAATTAAAAAAAATTGATAAAAATTAGAATGTTTTGATATTTTTTTAATCCAAATACCCGCATTCAAGTTCCAGCCATAAAGCACAGCGCATGCAGTAGCACTGACCAGTGATGTTTGTTTAGTTATCCACTTTGTGGGGTCCAAAGACTTTCAAACTGAAGCTTCTCCATAACTCCAAATGCACATTAGACATAGGGTACGGTCTAAGCAGAGAGGTCTCCAAACACCAAAGTAAGCAGGCCAGTTCTGGATGACTCTACCGTACTGGCTTCTGACAAAACGATTCCAGGCTTACAGCATCTGGGGTTCCTCCAAATCTGTGGAGTGCAAGTGATAACTGATAAAGTTTTCCCTTATCCATTAAAAAAAAAAAAAAATTATAATAATAAAAAAATAAAATTATTTTCCACAAATAGAAGGCTCTCTCTCTCTCTCTCTCTCTCTTTTTTCCTTCCCAATTGTTGATATTCCTCCATCCATGAATGTTTTGCATCGGATATTTTAAATCTTACATATTCAAAATTACTTGATGCTTATGTTATTATCTATTTTCTGATTCTTTTTTTCTTTTTCTAATCATATACTTGGAATATTTGAGAAGTAAAAGATCAAGGATTGTTAAAGTACAAACAGATAAAAATGAGTATCCACATCAATTGCTCTAAAATTGATGAAGTGAAATACAAAAGCATGAACAATCAAAATTCAATAACAGGATAAACTACGATTATGATTTTTTTTTTTTGTATGGGTACTAATTAACATGATCATGATCCTTTGGCTAGCTAGGATAGGAAGATCTAAACTCCAGTAACCTTAGCTATGCTTGAGACAATGAAAGGAATTTGCAAAAGGAGCTAACGAATTAGAGGATAAAGTGGCATCCATAATATATATATATTTATTGTTCGGTAACAAAAATTACCGTCGCGCGTGATTACCACATCCACTGAAAGGTCAAGAATTAAGATCTGCAAGACAAAGTAAGTTAGAAGAATCGGTTAGAGAGAGTCCCGACTAAATCCTCTCCGATATTTAAGTTAGTCCTTATTTGAAAGAATAAAAGAAAGAAATCAGTGTTCAGTGGACAATAGTAAACATACCTAAATTTGTGTTTAAGTGTTGTATTTACAGTAAGAAAGATGTACTTGAATAATATTATATTTTAGAAAAGATAATCATTCTTTTCCCATTTGGCTGCTTGGCACAAGTATTCATTTACTTTTCATTTAATACCAGTCATACAGCATTGAATAAGGGTAAATTAGGAATAGACTTTGGAGGCTGAAGTGTCCAAATGTCACATCACATTACCACGTGTATAAGAAAAAGGCAACGAGACAAAAATTTCTTGTTGTAAATGAACTAAGGCATCATAAATGAACCAGATTTATTGCTCTACGAAATCATTATTTGTGGGGCCCATTAATGTAGTCGGCCGGGTGTTAAATGCTTTTCTCTTTTGCTCGGCAATCTCAATCTGAGATTCTGTCATGTCTCCTTGGATGACTTCCACGTGTTATGGTATTTTTTGTACCAACATTTATATATGTCTGGTTTAAATTGGGTTTGAAATGCTGAGTAAAATACAATCATATATATATATATAATTAATATAGATTAGTAGAAATTAAATGAAGGAAAAAGAAGACGAGGGGAAAGCATAGAGAAAGAAAGTAGTTCTTCTTTAGAGAGAAGAAACTCTGCAGGTTGAAATAAGCATATAATTACAGGCACTTGCAGACAAATTAATCAGTTTCACAGGAAACAACCCAAATGCTTTTGATCCACCAAAAAAAAATGAAGATGCCCAAAAATTCACAGCAGGGCTTCAAAACAAGACCCCATCGATCTCTCCCCTTCTCTCTTGGTGACAATATGATCAGCTATATAGATACATCCTTACCCTCCTAACTAGCTTTAATTAAGGTTGTTCCTCAACGGTACTCTTTTAAGTTTCAACCAAAACCCTACATCCTCTAGATGGGGAGCAAAGAGCCAAAGGAAAGCTAGAAAAAGAGTTGGGCCCTGGGGGAGTTCTTCTTCATCATGATCAGGTTCTTTAATTTCCTTTAAGCCATCTTGCCAAATCAAAAGGCAGTTGGGTTGTTTTATTTGTGTAGAAAGGAAGGGGTATGGAATGGAGGGTCCATTCCATTTCATTATGACTAGTTGTGGCCACAGGATACTTCATACAAACTACTTGCCCCTCTATGTATACTCCCACATATATAATCAATTTGTGTTTCTGTAGGGGCTGTGACCGTTTGCTGCTTGCACTTCCATATCTATGATCTACATGCATTTCTGAATTTGCAAGGTAATATATGTATACACATACATGTATCATCCATCAATCATGCCTGGCTCCCCGTATGCCATTTGCAAAGTCCACCTCTTAATTGGTGGCCTTCATAGATGCCATGCGCGGAGCCATGCATGTCATGTCATCGATTATATATGTGCCTCTCCTTCTCCTCATCCTCCTCCCTCTCTCCCCAAGGTAGTATATATTTTTTGATCATAAGTATTGAGAGGTCGATATGCATGATACTAATCAAGTGAGATTTGCTACTAAAATTGGTCTGGTAAAGAATCTCGTTGATTCGTTGGCCTTTCCACTCGCACACATTGACAAATCTGGTAAGATTTGAACTCTATCTTATTCGCGGAATAAGATTTACTGATCAATGTAATTTTTACATAGTAATTTTAATCACTATATATGTACAAAAAGTACATAAGGATTAGGTATCGGCCATGTCCTTGAAAGAGCTTCTAATTGATAAGAAATCTAATCCGAGGCGAAGTGAAGCTGCGCTTTTTGTTTTTATTTTGGTTGCAGCGTCAGGATTATGAAACTGCACTCACCAACTCCATTTTATTTTTTTTCCTTTTACCGGGTCGGGGTTTTAGTTTTACCGGGTCAGAATATATATATATACACATATATATTGAATCACAATATGCGCCAGGGGCTCAACATCCCATTTAATGGTCCCTTCCTTCCCTTGTCAATTGACTTCCCTTTCGTGCCCCGTATACTACGTACAGCCTCTCTGCACATCATTGTTGTTCTTGTGCGGATTATTGGAATATTTGAAATTGTATAAATATGTAAAAATTATTGTTTCATATTTTGTGCGGTGGATAAAAAATTAAATTTTATAATTTTATAATTTATATTTTTGTAAAATTTTGTATTTTTTTTTTTTTATGACTCCAGACGGTTACCATGTTTGCTCCATTTTCTTTTTTCCACACAGAAAAGATACACCGCAACCACATATATATATTAAATTAAGATCGGAATAGTTAATTACGGATCATGTCGAAGCCAAAATTTCCACTTCAAGTCTTCAACATGAGTTCTCGATCATCTTACGCTTGTGTTTGACTGCATTGTCGTTGTTGACGATCAAATGTTGTTATGCTCAGGTGGGGTTTGATATCTCTCTCTCTCTCTCTCTCTATATATATATATATATTCCTGTGTTAAATTGACCACCGCTTATGATTCATCTGCCCTGCTCCTCTTAGGCTTTGTTCAAGCTAGGCCCGTTAAATGAACCAAATAACTCAAATTCGATTGATGTTCACTTGTGTTGGGACTTGTGGCTCAAACGAAGAGAAATCAAGTGCTAGGAAGAAGGGGCAGATGCGGAGCGGAGTGGATCGAGCATCCATCCTCACCTCGGATCTAATGTGTAATTAATGGTATCTTAGGAATTAGACCATATAATCCTATTAGGGTTAGGAATAGAGATGGTTATAAATATTCTCTATGTAATCCTGTGATCAATAAGAAAGAGCTCTTAACTCTCGTTCTCGTGGACGTACCAAGAACTTGGGGAATCACGTAAATCTGTGTGTTGATCTTTTACTATTTTTTTTCTTCCATATATCGTGTGAGTGTGTGTAAATCGATCCTACAACTTGATTAAAAGCTCATTTGAGATCGGATCGTACAAGCAAGTTTGAACACAATTTGTTACTTGTTTAATTTCAAACTTGATTCAAGATCTTGGTAAGCTTAAATTTGTTAAAATAATTAAGGTGGCATTTGGTTTGATTTTTGTTTTTTATTTTTTGTTTTCTATTTTATGTGTTTTATATTCTAAAAATTTCAAAACATAGTAATAAAAAATGTTATGTTTTTCTTATTTTGAGTTAAAAATACTCAAAATGATTTTTTGTTATTTTTTATTTTATGTATAAACTCATTTTCTGTTTTCTAAAATAAAATTTGAAAACATAAATGACCAAATGCCCTTTAAACTGTATTTCGTATGTTCAAAAATTTAAAATAAAAAATGAGTTTAAAATAGAAAATAAAAAACAAAAATTAAAGACAATAAATAGAAAAGTAAACTAAACGAGGCCTAAGTTACTCGATCAAAGCTTGAATCAAAAACTTAACAAGTTCAGCTTGATAAGATTTTCAAACCAAACTCAAATCAGCTTGACTTAGCTCATTTTGGCCCTAGTTCAAAACATGACAAGTTTAGTGTAAAATGTCTCCTAGCCTACAGGGTACTTCAATACATAAGTATATATGATGCCATGGTGATTTGATAGCCTGTGGTGTGTGACAGTAATCCAGGCAAATTAGACCACAGAAATGGTCCAGAGAAAAGCTACCACCATTCCGCTTTGTCTATTATTATTGAAGTAATGTGAAAAGAGGGTAAAATGGGATGAGATTAAACTTCCCGCAGAGCAGAAAAAGGTCTGATTCTATAAAATTGAACTATAACTTTGTCAGCTTTTGGCAACTAATGACTTCATGCATTTACAGCCCATTAAAAAAAAAAAAATCATAAATTCTATTGAAGAAACTGCATTACAAAACGTGATTCTCATCTACTGCCTGTGGAGAAAAAACTATTCCTCTGTCCTCCTATTCTCAGATCCATGAGATCAGCCACAAGCCCTGGCTGTGAAATCTGAGTGTTGGTTATGTCAATCTCATTAACTAACATCTTGACTGCCATGGACATTTTGGGCCGTTCCCTCGAGGTCTCTTGCACGCAGAGTAGACCCACCTTCAAGAATCGAACAGCTTCTTCCTCAGAGAAATCTCCATTCAGCACCGGATCCACCAGTTCCACAAGAGCATTCCCCTTGTACATTTCCCATGCCTGCATTTGCAAATTTACACATATCTCATCCAATGAACATATTTACATGATACCCACAAAACTTCTCCAAAAGCAAATTTCAATAACTGATGCCATTTCTTTACATAAACTAGTCCTACAGTTATGTTCTAAGTCTGTGAGCCTATCATTTTGGTTCCAAAATATATAAAGAAATTCTAGTAGAATAGCATTTTCCAATACAATAACAGAAAAGCATTACTTTTGTTACCTTATCCACAAGATACTGCTCTCCGCGGTCAATGTTGAAATCAACAACTGACCGGCCACTGACAATCTCCAACAGCAGTACTCCGAAGCTGTAAACATCTGATTTTCGCGACAAATGTCCACTGACAGCATATTCTGGAGCGAGATAGCCCCTGCAGCGTTTGCAATTGCAAGAAGCTCTCATTAGCATCAAATTGACGAAAGCCCATATAGGATTTCCAGAATATGCTACTTACATTGTCCCAGCAACCCGAGTACTAATGTGAGAAGTGTTGTCTCTAAAGAGTTTGGACAACCCAAAATCTGAAACTTTAGGTGTAAAATTCTGATCAAGTAGTATATTGCTAGCCTTTATATCTCTGTGTATGATACGGGGTTCGACCTCCTCGTGGAGATAGGTAATTCCCCGAGCAACCCCTAATGAGATGTCCCTCCTCCTTGTCCAGCTAAATTTAGCCCTCTTTTGATCTCCACCTATCAATCAGCAAATGCAGGTTTGTAATTGTCTAGATCATTCCAAATTTCCATTTCATTTTTTTTTTTTTTTTTTGGCATACAAACAATTGACCTTACCAAGAAAGGCTTTGGAGAGGCTATTGTTTTCCATGTAATCATAAACTAGAAATCTTTCAGCTCCGTTCACACAACACCCTCTGAGTGTCACAAGATTTTGGTGTTTGATATTGGACAGTGCAGCTAATTCTGATACAAACTCCCTCTCCCCTCTCATGGATTCAAGCTCAATTGAAAGGACTTTAATAGCAACCAAATTGCCGTCTCTGAGCATGCCCTTAAGGAACCAAACTCAAAAACCAATGTCAATGATAGCACTTGATATCAGATAGATTTTAATTCTAACCTACAATACATATGATGTGAAAATTCACCTTATAGACAGAGCCAAACCCTCCCTCACCAAGCTTGTTTGATGGATGAAAACCATTGGAGGCAGCCTTCAATTCATTGTGGGAGAATACCCGGAAGTCCTCAGCAGCCGGTTCAGCTGTTTCACCTGGTTCAGACCTTAGGTGAGAACGAATAAGGCAAGAGAAAGAAGGTGAACACATAAATATGTATAAGATTTTTGGAATTTGGTTACCATGCTGGCTTCTGTTAACTATGTTGGGATCTGATGCAGAGGAGAAACAATTTGACCAAGGAAAACAGTTCTTCATATTGCACTAATTCGTTATTTTGATCTGTTGGATTTTGTGAATTCCTGGCTTGACATCTAAATTTCAATGTTAATGGACATGGGAATTAGAAAGCATATATACAGATATATATATCTGTGCGTGTGTGTGTGTGTATAGAGAGGCAGAGAGAGAGAGAGAGAGAGAGAGTTTTGGGGGAGAAAGAAGGGAACACAATGGGAAGTTCATATGCAATGCCCAAGGATTTTGACTTCTGAGAAAGACTTAGAATTTGATCTCAATTTTTCTTTTTTTAAATCAACTTTGTAGTTATTTAAGACATTCCAACTAACAAGGCTGACAATCTCTTTAGTTTTTTTTTTTTTTCTTTTTTCTTTTTAAAAAAAAAAACCTAAGAAGGCTGAAAAGTTTGACACACATTGGCTTCTTTTCGAAATATTCTCTTTTTAATTGTACCACCTTTTGGTTGCAAAAAAAATAATAATTTTTTATAATTTTTTTTTTTGGTATTTGATAATACCACCAAAAATTATTACAAAATTTTTAACTTTTTACTAAATAATTAAAAGTAATTAAAAAGTCTAAAAATTACTAAATTTTTTTAGTTTTTTAACAAATAATTAAAAATTACTAAAAATTCTTAAAATTTTCTAATTTATTTTTTTTAAACA
>JAVXUM010000017.1:4202111-4215350 GCA_035590655.1 Pouteria glomerata | reverse complement strand
CCCCCCCACGCTGAACGACTCCCGAACGGAGGCTAAAAGCTCCGGCCAGATAAGACATTGACCGAATATAAGAAGACTCGAGCATTTGCAAAAATAAACATATTGCTTTGAAATCATTACGTGCGTTCCCCCATATTTTCTTTCTTTTCTTCCGTTATGTCCTTTTTTTTTTCTTTTTTTTCTTTTTCTTTTTTAAAGGCTGAATTACTATTGCAACTATTGCAAAACCCGTTAGTGTTTCATATCCCATACAATCTCCACTCATCACTGCCTGCTTTCTCAATTTCTGGCAAACGATGTATACAATCTCCCAGCCAGTTGCTATAATCTTATAATCACTGTAGACCATACCAGAATTTTGGCAACTGAAAATAAATATTGTAAGTGTTTACCAACTATCCAATTCCAATCCTCAAGACAAGAAGAATAAATAAATAAATAAATAAGAAAAGAAAAGAAAGAAAGCCGTGCGATTATGAAAGTAGGAGTGGTCAACCAGTAACAAAACCCCCCATGGATTATACATTTGAAAGAAGCCAACTACCGTGAGTCTGCTCAGCCATTTCATACTTACAAGAGGGTGGGCACTCTCTTCTCAATCTCACAAGGTGACATTGACAGAATTTTCTTCGTAGCTAGTCTCCGTGTGCAGCAAAAGCAGCATTGCCAGTTCTGAGCAAACCAACCAGGTGAAAAAAGAGACATGTAGAAATGCATGTAACTACATGGAAAGGAGATCATTGCTTGTAACTAGAACTACCAGCTTTTCCTGACAGCAGTGGCTTCTCCTTCAAAGTCGTGTTGAACACGGAGTCGGCAGAGTTGTTTGATTGGCTGTCAGAAAACCCGGGTCTCAACCAGATCTTGATGTGTCCCTCTCGGCAGACAGTGAGAACGGATTCCTGAGTAAATAGCAAACTGGAGAGGGGTTCCGTGTGCACACGGTGTGCAACCAGTGGGGAGAGCTTTGGAACATCTCGCATGCTCGGGGCAGGTTGCAGAGTTCCCACCGGGCAAGCATTGTCCCAATGGGACGACTGACTTCCCGCACTGAAAGTCGGGGAGCCACCAGGAGCTCTACGTAGCGGCACAACAATCTCGTCCATCTCTAAGTCCCACAAAAGCAATTGCGTATCCTACATTACAACATTTAAGTCACGAATGGTAAAACAAAAGGACCCTAAAGCAGGAAAATAATGATATAGCATAAATATGTAATCGAATCTTAAATCTAGAGAGACGTAACAAAATGGCAGTCACCAGTCGCCCAGTGTGTTTTCATCATTCCAGCTAGTATTGGATCAGCAATGATCAAACTATTAGAGTTTAGGGTAAAATAGCCATTAGCACTTCGATGTCTGAACAGTGAGATTCTCCGGCAACAACGACACCATTGTGGTGGTGATTCTTCCTTCACAAACTACTACTTTGAACTCATCCAATGCTCTCACAGTCAATTCATGTTGCACCATCAAGAACAATGAGTCTAAAGTGATTACAAGAGCGATGAATTAGGGGATGAAGGTGAGTCAATGGTAGTGTTCCTCACTTTCAAGGGTTAAGACCCCAGTTTTGATCTTATTGTTCATAAAAAGATAGCTTACCAATTTTTTTTTAAGTAGTTCATTTTTGGATTTTAGATATAAAATGTCTTCCTAAAAATATTATTTTTTACTTTTTATGTTACCAAACAAGTAAAAATGGGAAAATATTTTTCAGGAAAATGTTTTACGTCCAAACAAACAAAGCCCATGAGAAAAAGAAACCAAATGAGCCCATAAAAGATATTTACGTCATTGTCAATAATTCATAGCTAACCAGAAAGATACCTGGCCAACAGAACCAAACCGGTACATGACATTTTCCCCTGAGCCATCTGAATTTGGCGATGACCAATATGAATCAAAAGCCACTCCACTGACCTGCCACCAAACAGTCAATGAGTACGGTGATCATGGTTCTTGAAGAGAAACTATAAATCATACCATTTAATGAAACTCACCCATGAGTTGTGTCCCTCACCCCATGCTACAACCTTCCGCTCTTCCATACTCCAAACTTGAACTAGATCATCTTCACCTCCAGTCAAAATGTATTTTCCATCCATGCTGTTAAGTAGCATTTGTTGTCAGTCATACAGTTCTCGTAAAATGGATCAACAGATAGTCTAAAAGGAACACCAAGGAACGGTGTACTGATTTATCAAAAGAAATGGAAAATCTCACAAAAGGGCATAAACAAATTCTAATCTGCTATGCAAAGAAAAGCACAGAGCTTCTCACCTCCAAGCACAACATAACAGAGCACCATAATAGCTTTTTCCACCACATGTCAGTTGTTCATTTTTGTAGTCAAATACACGTAGATAACCTACATTAATTTATTGATTAAATCTCATGTATATATGTCACAAAAAACACAGAGAGAACACACCTACAGAAAAAAATGGCTGTGAGATATGAAAGGAATCAAGACAATACCATCCCTTCCAACGGTTGCAATGTAGGTCCCATCAGTTGAAAAAGCAATGTTATTAATTGAGCCTTGGCAAATATGCCATCTAGCAACTGGGTTCTGCATTAAACCACAGTAAATCAATGGATTTACAAAAGGCAGAAGCATCCAAATGGTTCTTCACTTAATATCCACCTAGATCATCAAGGATGAAAGCATTAAAGTTTCACTACCTCTTCTCATTAGTATTACGTTGCTGTAAGCCTATTTTGGACCCAATAATCATGAAAATAGAACTGATCCATGTCACAATAAGGATGTCATAATGTCCATTATGAGGTAACATCTCAACTTAATTACAAAAGACACATCTTTATATCTTCTGCTAAGTTGTCATAATTTCATGGAAACCCTCAAACAATCGTAGAAGAATAAGAAGTCAGGACATGTAAGATTTATTGGGTCCATTTTGATTGATGTGGGTAGTTTCTCTAACATTTGTTACAACCTAGGCTCAACTTCACCCATCTTAGCAAAACTTCAAATTCCAAACTCCTTCAGATCAGTGGCCGTCTGGGACATACTTCCTTCAACCAACCATAGATAAATGCATGTCCTCATTTATCTCCCAAACCAATACTCCACACTCCCCTTGGTCCACTCCTGTCCTTTTGACATCTTACTTGGATTAAATCACCCCAACAAATCACTGCATTACTTCGACTATAATGCTCCAATGGAAATGTAGAGTTTGTCCAACCTGCAATCGGCAATAAGATACATATGTGATTCAAACAGACTGCAACTTCTAAAGACCTCCAGTCCAAGGTTCCTCATTGATATTTAGAAGCCTATCTGAGTGTGTAAATTGCCGCAAAAAAGTTCAATTCTTTGGACAGTAAACTCAATGATTCTTATGTTCGTAACATCTAGGTTATGTTTGGATATGGATTTATGGAGGGAAAAGAAAAGTGAAGGTAAAATAAAATTTCTAGCTTTTGTTATTTTTTTTAATCATTAAACAAGTTAAAATGAACTTTTCCTGACAAATATCTTTTCATTTTCTTCTCACTTTATAACTCAACCAAGAAAATCAAATAAATTTGACCTCTTCATTTCATGTTGCTTGCTTACCATTTATTGACTTTTCCTTTCCCTCCAGAAATCCATGTTCCAAACATAACACTAGAGAATTTCTAATGTGTTCCAAAAAAAAAGAGTAACTATGCTTTTTATTTTACCTATGCAATGAAGAAACTGCCACTTGCTACAGCATATATAAGTAAGTAGATATCAAGAAGGAATTATATGCTTAGGATGAACATAAGCAAGGTTTTATATAGTGTTCCAGTTTTTAAATATTTTTTACTAAACTTTACTAAAATATTTTAGCAGATCAAGCCTGTATCAGAAAACACACTCATTAAAAATGACTAGATGTCAGATGAAAAGTAAGAAACAAATCTAAGAAAGAACAAGTCAAATAACATGAACAGAACCCAAAAAGTCAGGGAACCAAGTATCTACCAGTACCTTACTGTAACGTGCATGTACTACAGAAAACTGGGTTTGATCCTTTATAATAGGGAATGAAGGATCACCAGAACCATCCTTATTCTGAAAAAGGAACAAAGGAAAGAATTATAATAGAAAGTTAAACATATCCTGAAAACTGTCCGCTACTATTTTAAATTTTTAGTCTATTTTGGAGGGTAGCAAATACTAAAGACTTATAAACATTCCCTGAAAACTATCTGCTAATATTTTAAATTTTTTAAGGCTTTTTTGGTGGGTAGCTAATGCTAAAGAATTACCTTTTCATAGACATACAAATTTCCATCTGCATGAGCAACAACAAAAGTGCCATCCCCATTGGGCACCCAAGCAATACTTGTACAACGACTGTCGAAAGAAAGTAGATCAATTAATTAGACCAAAAAAATCATGAATATAATTCTCTCATAATTCTAGATCCTCCATAAGAACAAGGATCATCACTTATATACATAGACCATAACGTATACCGTATAAATGTCTTGCACATGATTCTAACTAATCTCCATATTAACTATCAGATCCTGCACATTTTGGGGAAAATATGTAGATGTTTATGTCTGTGTGTGTGTGTGTGTGAAGAGAGAGATAGAGGCATATGCACTTGCTATGGAGCTCGATGAAGCCACAATGTCACATTTTTAATAAGACACAATTATCCAAAAGATTTTTAAAAAATAATATCCTTAAGAATTCCTTTTAACTTTGAACAATAAAGGGAAATTTTGTCATTATAAATAACTTGATAACTTCTCTCTATTAACGGGCCTATTTTAACAGGCACACGCATAGTGGGTGGATTATGCTAGTGTCATTAATAGGTCCACAAAGAGGAAATTCTGCACCATTTAAATGATTAGCTTCGTGTGGAGAGCGAGTTGAGGGGGTGAAGATTTAATGGAAGCAAATGTTGCCAGAATCATATCATCCAAAATTTGGGAGGTGATTACAATCTACACTAACTTTACTGGTCTACAGAAATTAATAAGAGAATTCTTTAAGCAACTTCACCGGCCTATATAAAGGCAATCAAGATTGTTGAATTATTTCTCTCTGATTTCACATGGAAATCCTTCTCCTGGGCTGCCTTTAGATCATTCACCCACAAATCTTATATGCCATAATTATCTAAGCTTTGAACACTGAAACGTTCACATTAACATATTCTCAGGTTTGCTACCTCAAGTCTTCCTATTTATATATGCATCATATGCCTACAAATCTGTTAACCAGGAATAAAGGTTATCAAGGAACACTCTTTACCACAAAAGTGGTAGAAATGGGCATAGTTACTTATTTAGAAGTTTTAGTGATTTGTCCCTTTCAAAAAAGCATGATCATATCCTTGTTCAGTCAATGGAAGATGACACATAAAACTTATATCTTTAAACACACAAGCAAATATGGTATGCAATGCTATATAGGAAAACATGAATATTTGGTTCCTATTATCATTGGTTTCTCAAATGTGCTATGGCTACTTCTTTTTTTTGTCCTTTTTTTTTTTTCTATTGACAATTTCTATCACAAAGATTATGGATAAGACCAAGAAAAGTTTCTAGATTGCCACAGGCTGTCTTGCAGCAAAAATTTCTAGGTTCTAAATTGCATGAACTAGATAACAGTTTGTTGGGAAAATAGAAAATTATGGCAATATTGCTACAAACACACTGATACAGACTGCCAAAAAAACTCACTCTTTAGTTCACAGGCATTAAGTTTCAACTTATAAGTCAAAGAATACCACGCTCTTCTAAGCCATATGGAAGAAAAATAAAACAAAAACTTCCTACTCTGTTGAATCTATAATCAATATCCTATAAAACTAAAAGGATTTCTTAGCTAATAAGACTCAATATGTACAGTTTGTTATGGCTGAAGATATGTGATAATTGACAAAGGTTTTCATAATTGGACATTGAACCCATTTCATATGATGGAAGTTGTTGGTGGATTGGGAATGGCCTTGCTATGTGATATTCATGGTCGATCTATTATGCAACTCTGCATCTAGCATTGGGCAGACCTCAATATGAACATCATGTGTGATCTAATTGTATGAAAAAAAAATAAAAATTCAGGATATCAACTTAAAACAAGTTTGCAAATTTTTCTATTCCCTCGTCTCGATCTCTTCAGGCATTGCATGGTCTACAACTAAATTTTAATTGTGATGGCTCAATCCCTTAACATCTGATCAAGTTGATTGTGACTTCTCTGTTACAGGATTTCCTTACAAGGATAATGGTGATATTGAACTTGGGAGTGAAATCACAATCGGTTACCAAGAAGAATATCAAAAGAACCATAAATGTGAAAAAAAAAAAAATCATTGATCAAGCCCATTTCTTCCCCAAAATCACTTTACATATGAATATATGAGCATTTTTCATCAACAACCAACATTGGAAAATTCAGAATGTTGAACTGATAAGATAATCCTTGCACAAAATATATGCGTGCGCTTCACATAGTGAGGAATGACCAAAAATCATGCATTTTTAGAATAAGGAGGGTAAAAATCTTGCCTATTATCGACACAACCATCTTTGTTATAATGCTGGGCTCCGACAAGCTTCTTGCCAACATCTTGTAATTGCTGTCGTAGTGACACTGAATAAACTACAAAAATAAATAGATAAATAAACACAAAAGAAACTATAACTCATAAAAGTACAGAATGCTCATCTGAATTTCTATTTTTCAGGCGCAAGAAAAAAAATATTACCATCTCCAGATATCAATCCAATAAGTAAATCATGCCCATCCTTAGCATCCAGGTCAAATGCATGACAAACAGGATTTGAATTACTAAAATGTATAGACTTTATAGGATCCTGAATTAACAACCAACTTCTCAAAATCAAATCCAACAGTGACAGACCACAAGGTAAAAAAAAAAAAAGGCACTAAAAAAAACACCAAACTACCTTATCTTGAGAATTCAGATCACTAATGAAAATTGCATCACCAACATTGAACACCAAGTAAGTTCCTTTGCCGTCAAAATTTGAGGAACCCATCAAACTATTGGAACTTGAAGCCATCAGTGATCCAACTCTACTAGTCCCACTTACAGACTTACTCCCACCATTGCCCCCAACAAAACTAAGCGCCCGACTTCCATTCCCACCACCTAAGAACCTTGCTGCTGCTGATCTCACACCACTGCTAACACTCATGCTTGATGAAGTTGATGGCACCGCCTGTGCAGGCTTATCCTTGAGAGGAGCTAGGGTTACCTGACAAACAAAATTAAACCGAAACAGTTCACCATAGTGCCCAAATTTTGATTTGGATAAGTAACTAAAAGATATCAAAATACTAAAAATAACCCCAAAAAAAAAAAAAAAAAACGGATTCAATTTTGCCAGACAAGTGGATTCATTTTGGCAAACAGATACGAGAAGTAATAAAAGCAATTATATTAGACTAAAAGAAGAAAAAAATTAACCAAAAAACAAACACGCTTCAAATGTATGGCAAAACTCTAGTTTAAACAATGGCTAAGCTTCTAATACTGATTTGGGAATTGGGAAAAATAATACTAAGAAACCAATAAATTAACTTACTGGTACAAAATAATCTAAAATACATAATTTTTTTTTGGAAAATGACATGAAAAATTAATGATTTGATATCAAAAAAGGATCTCAAACTATGGATTTTAAGAAAAGCAAATAAAAATAAACAAAATGAGACCAAAATCCACAAAATTGAAAAAAACAGCATTTAATTGAAAAGAAGGGATTTTACGAAATGGGTTGATTCCCCAGTTGATTTTGTCGATATGAGTTAATTCTTATCCCAAAGATGAATTTGCAGAAATGGGTATGGAGATAACCTGAGTGACGGTCTTGCCATGGGCGTAATGAAGAAGACCTGCAGGGTGGGTCTTCTCGTACTGGAGCTTGTACCGCCCCTCTGGGGTTTTGAAATACGTCTTGAGACCCGGCGATTGGGCGTTATTGGCCGCCGATGACGACGAAGAGGGCATCATCGTGTTTGCGTTGGTGTTGATCATAGTTATCAGAATGATGATGAGGATGCTGCTATCTCACACACAGACACACATACATAGATATGTATACGTGTACGAGTTTTGAGAAGGACAATAAGATCATGACATTAGGGTTTTGGTGAGAGTTTTGAGAATGAGGGTAGTTGTATTCTGAAAATTGTTCTCTCTCTCTCTCTCTGTCTCTGCTCTTGAGAAGGGGTTAACTGTTCATGATGGATCAATGGGTGGTTTTGGATTCTGTGATTTTTGTGAAACTCTTTTTAAGGACCGTTGTGAAGAGAAAAAAAGCGTTGTTTTTTCTTCAAGAGGGTGATGATTGACTTTTTTGCTAATGCTTGCTTAGTCGAGTGGGATGGACGGTGGGGACAACTCTCTCTCTCTCTCTCTCGGAGTTGAGATTTATCACCTCTGAAAGACGAAGCCTTTGTTTAATATGGGATTTCAGTTTGCGTCGATATCCATTATGCACAACTCAAAACTCAAATCTTGTCCGGCTCTATCGCATTCGATTCTTGTTGATTTGTTAGATTGTTTAAGAATACCCATAAATTACAGTTTATGGCCCGAGTTTTTGGTAAAATTTCACTGCATCGCTAGACCTTTTGAAGGTTATATATAATTGGGGATTTAATTTTTTTAACGAAAAATTACGTAAAAGTTTTAATTTATTTCATAAATGACAAATTAGCTCTATAAGTTTAAAAAAAATAAAAATAAGTTCATGTTTTGTGATATATTTCTAATTAACTTTATATATATTTTAAAAGTGTATAATACCTTTTTTTTTTTTGTGGTTAAATTTCATAATTTAGCCAATAACAACTCTGAAGGTGATTATAAATTTATTTGAAATCTTTGACATCAATTGTTATAATTACAAGGACATGCCGTCACTGATACTTGGTAAAAGACAAAAAAAAAAAAAAGGAAAAAATTGGTTAAAAACAAATTATTTAGTTACATTCATAGGTAAAATAAAATTTGATAAATAAATTAATGTTTTTCATGCAACGACTATTTTACTTAAAAACAAATTTTTTTTTATCTATCAACATGAATTATTCCACGTATCAATTATATTTTGTTTGAAGTTTTAAGTTTTATTAAAAAATATAAAAAATTTTTAAAATTTATTAATTTTTTATTTTATTACACAAATTACAATATCATAATTTTTATCAAATTTTACTAATATTCTAACCCTCCACCGTTAAATGAATAGATTTTATTTGAATCCAGTACTCAAAAATCAATACAAAAAGGGGGAGGACAGACAACGATGTAATCCATGCGGCCAACTATTTTGTCCTTATCAAACTAGTAAAAGAAGAATGAACTCAAATTATTCCTTTTGTGAGAACCATGGAACTAAGATAGCTTTCAATCGCTCGCTGCTAGCTAATTTCCTTTTCTTCTTTTGGGAGGAAAATGAAGATGAGTTTTGGGATTGATTTTTTTTTTTTTAATTATGTGATATTTCAACTTGAATTATTGAATTAAAATTTGACGACTTAAATATATTTATGTATCATTTAAATTAAAATTTTATAAATATATTTAAATTATTAAATTTTAATCTAATTGTTTAGAGTAAATTATCGCAAATCACACCCTCAATTTGAGTTTTTTAGCCCATATTAACAAAGTTTTGCATACTTTAAAATTAAGATGGTTCTGTCGCTCATTAATTAGGCCATTATCCACTTGATTGGAATTACACCAAGCCCATTTCAGTCTTGGGCTCTTACAGACTTGCAGTCTTATGGCTTTAAAACATTTAAATATGCCAACTGTTGGACATCAAGATTGACTTCAAACCATTAAGAACTTCCAAATTTCTTGTGCAGCAAATGGGTTTCTATAGTATTTCTAACAAGAAAGAAAGAATATATATATATATATCAGAGCAGAGCAAATTATCAGAATGATGATTAGTTTTTGTGAGTTTATCAATTCAAAATATTAAACCCACATAATTATACTGTAATCAAAATAATATCATCATCACATTATTTTGGTTGCATTTTTTGTTCTGGTATAATAATATTTTCCTACTAAAAATCATTGTTTAATGATACTGATGCTCATAAGCTTGCTCACAGAGATTTTTTTTTTTTTTAATTTTATTTCTCTCCATTTGCACCCTTGATTTTTTTTTTTTTTTTGGGCCTTTTGTGAACATTCAGTCTGCAATTTTATGGGTTTCTATTTTTGTAGGCAAGTGATCCATGTTCACTAGCATATTAACTAAAGGACCCCAATGTCAAGAAGTTGAATTTGAACTCATATATAGTATGTGCATATGTATGTATATCAATATTACATTAGCTGAAAAGTCAAATTTGATGCAGATTCGTGCTGTAATCAGATGACAGAAGTACCCAAATTGATTAACCCTCTGCTACTTCTTGTTCTAGTTAGCCTTATGAGGGTGATTGGTAGCAAGTAAGATGTCAACTAAATGGTTTACAATGCTCATCAATTACGCAGATAGACAGATATCTATCTATCTAGCTAGCTGGGAAATATTAATGTTCCCTTGCCAACTCGAAACACACCCTCTTATCAAACTTCACACTTACATCCCACCTCAACCAACTCAATAAAAACCCGATTCCGTTCATCCATTGCAGCACACAAACTCTACACAACCCTTCTTCCTTCTCAATTTAAATTAAGCACTAGTTTGGCCCACACTGCTTTCTCAAGATGTTGAAGCAAATTCTCTCCCCATTACTAGCACTGGTAGTACTGATCATCTTCCTTTCCAGCCCCACAGTTTTTGCTCAATCTCCAGCACAAGCTCCAGCAGCTGCCCAGTCCCCGACCACGCAAGCAGCAGCTCCACCACTCCTTCTGTCTCCTACACAATCCCCGCCGCTTGTTCAGTCTCCGCCCCCGTCTCGGAAACCATCAGGTCCCCCCAACATCACCGCAATCCTAGAGAAGGGCGGCCACTTCAACACATTTATTCGGCTACTAAAGAGCACGCAGATGGACGGCCAAATCCACACTAAGCTCAACGACTCGAACCAAGGCCTCACTGTATTCGCCCCAGCTGACGCCGCCTTTGGCGAACTCAAGGCAGGCGCTCTAAACACCTACTCCGATCAGCAGAAGATCCAGCTGGTGAAATTCCATCTCATCTCTTCTTTCCTCTCCATCCCCGCCTTCCAAACCGTGAGCAATCCGATGAGCACAGACGCCGGAAGTAACGCCGGGTACCTACTGAATGTGACCCTCAGCGGGAATAATCAGCTGCTCAACATTTCAACTGGGGTTGTGAACACAACTGTGTCCAAAACAGTTTATTCTGATAACCAGCTGGCAGTGTATCAGGTGGATAAGGTGCTCCTTCCGTTGTCTTTTTTCGTAACTCCATCACCTCCTCCACTGCCTAAGCCGAAGTCATCATCGTCGTCAACGCCGGAGAACAAAGAGGCTCCATCTCCTTCGGGGTCCAGTTCTAGTGCCAGTAGTGATTCTACGGTTTCTACCACTAAACCTTCTTCATCAGTTCAGTCGTCTGGTGCACTGGGATTGATTCACCACGCAAACGCAATATTTGGTCCAGTGTCCTTCGCGAGTTTTCTCATTGCAATCTTGTCTTGAGGTCTTTATGGCTTTGATTATTGTACCTGTGCTGAGGGCTGATTGATGTTGATTGTTGTATTCATTTTGTGAGCTGTTTGATATTGACTGTGTTTATTTATTTATTATTATTATTTTTTTAGTTTCGAATAATGCTGTTTTGTTTTTATTTGAATCAAATAATTATTGGGCATGTACTCGCTCCTCGCCCTTGCAAACAACCCCCAAAAAAAAAATAATAATAATAAAATAATATAAAAAAATTCCGCATAGCTCTGTCCAATTTTATGAAAGTAGAAACATCTAGTAATTATCTCGTTGATTATGGCTGAAACTTCTGAAGAAAATTAGAGCCAGAATATAGATAGGCTGTCACTTGGGACTAACTGGTTCCACAACGAACTCCTATAGAAATATAGAAGGAAAACTTTGCTTATTTCGTGGACAAATTAAAGGTCAATCTTTCCAACACAACTGAGAGAGAAAATTTTCGAATGTGCATCTGCACTCAAATAACCTAGACATGAACAAGTAAGAAAGAGTTAGTGGATTTAGTTAAGAATGGTAAGGAGAACATACATGGAGGACTTTAAGGTTACAAAAGTAATAAATTTTGATAAAAATTATAAGTTCAAAATTCGTGTAATGAAATAAAAATAAATAATTTTTAAAATTTTAAACGGAACTAACTATAAACTAAAATTGTAACAAAGAACTAATTTATAAAAAAATATAACATGATAAAAATAGATGGAGTAAGAGAATTCAAGTAGCCGACATTAACTAATTTGGGTTTAATGCTTTATTGATTATAGTTATACATGGACTGAAGTAACAAACTAACAATTGTCCCACTATGCATGATTCTGTTACTTAGCTTAGTTTCCTCACCCACAAATTTTTCTATGTATATTTTGGCATTGATGAGTAGACTAGTGGAGACAAGGGACGAAGGACACAATGGACGGTACCATGTATTTGCCAACACAAAAGCTTGAATTCCTTCCAGAAATTATGAGTATTGAACCAAACCAGGCGGGACCAAAATGTCATATTACATGTACCGCATGCTTACAGAATCTGTATTCTATTGACGGAGAAAAACTTAGTCATCATTAAAGATCTGAAGATGCTTGGGATGAAAGAGAGGAAGTAAAATATCTAGATGCCAATCGACTTGAAGCCGCTTAACACTTGGATGTATTTTTAACCCAATATTTTTCTTAGGATGTGTTTGGCATTATAAGTTTTTCTAAATATCTTTAAAAATTTTTAAAAGTCTTTAAAAATTATTTATTTTTTTATTTCATTGCAATAATTACAAATCTACAACATATCTCACTTTATCTCATTTTTTGTCACACCAAACACTTCCTTAATAAGTTTACACAGGCTTTTTCATTTTCAGGAATATTGCAATTAAAATTTCTCTCGTTCCAATCTAATGAATGTTATTTAATACTAAGAAATCTAATAAGATATTATTATATATGAAATAAATTAACAAGTATTTCATCCACCCGCTAATTAGTGTAATTGTACAATTACTATTAAGAAACTTTATACGAAAGCCAATTTGATAATTGTCTAGTTGAACCTTCCAGCGAAATGCTAACTTG
>JAVXUM010000017.1:4156831-4170566 GCA_035590655.1 Pouteria glomerata | reverse complement strand
AATAATTCTGATCATTGAGTAAATTTAATAATTAAAAATATCTCAAATTTAAAATTTTTAGTTTTTTTTTTTATCTCAAATATTTCAAATTTGACACTAAGAGTGAAAATGTGTATGTATTTAAAATTTTAAGTTTTAAGTACATTAAAATTGAATTTTTTTCATAGAAAAATTAAAATTTTAATTTAGGGGATGTTTGGAAGAAAAAAGTTTAAAAAAAAGTACAACAAAAGTACAGTTGATTTGATATAAATGTGCTATATGTTAAAATTTAATTAGAAGAAAGTACAAAAAGTAGTTAAAATTTGGTGAAGTTTAGTGTTTTTATGACGGTCCAAACAGGACCTCAAATGTTTATTCTTTAAAATTAAGTTTTTAAAAAATATTATTTTTAATTGGCAGGCATACAATTGTCAAATAAAAATATTATATTTTATTAGATATATATATTTTATTATATAGTAAATTAATTATTTTTATTTATTTATTTAAATTTATTTTAAACAAATAATTTAGCTTTAAAATGTTTATAAAAAATAATAGAGTATATTTTTCAGTAATGTTATCGAAAGGATAATTAAAGTAGAGGGAAAAAAATAATCTTGATCATTAAATAAATTTAACGGTTAAAAATATGCTAAATCTAAATTATTTAATTTTTTTATTATACAGATGACACAAATAGTATAAAAATATATCTATTTAAAATTAATTATATAATGGATTAATTATTTTTATTTATTTATTTATATTTATTTTAAATAAAAATTTATCTTATTTAAAAAAAAAAACTTTTTCTCCATCTAATAAACAACTATCTTTTTTCTTATCTCAAATTCTGACACAAAAAGTGAAAAAGTACAAGTATTTAAAATTTTAAGTTTTAAGTACATTAAAATTTAATTTTTTAATAAAAATTAAAATTTTAATTTAAATATTTATTTTTTAAAATTAAATTTTTAAATAATATTATTTTTAATTGACACACAAATAACTGTCAAATCAAAAGGTTATATTTTATTAGATATACATGTATTTAAAGTTAAGTATTAATTATTACATAGTAAATTAATTATTTTTATTAATTTATTTAAATTTATTTTAAATAAAAAATAAAAGAATGTATTTTTATGTAAAGTGAACGAAAAGATAACTAAAGTGTAAATGTATACGTTTTTAAATTAATTATATAGTAAGTAAATTATTTTTATTTATTTATTTATATTTATTTTAAATAAAAAATTTAGCCAATTTTAAAAAAAAAAAACTATGAAAATGCACAAAAGTATAATTTGGCGTGTAAGAAGGTATTTGAATCTCAAAAGAATTCAAAAGTTTTCACCTTTTTTTAAACTCCAAAATAGTTAAATTTTTTTTATGAAATCTGCCAAAATTCGTTCTAATGAATTTTAAGAAATTTTTTAAAAAATTTGACTAATATTTGTACCAAAAAATTTCATATAATTTAAAAAATTTAAAAAATTTTTAATTAAAATTTTATCACGTTTTATTTTAAAATTTTTTTATACTTTTCTTAAATTTTTAAATTACATCTAACTTTCTCACTTCCCAAACCCCCCCTTCAAAAGTTTTTCTCTTTCTCTTCTATCTTCCCCACCCCCAAGCAATCCCATTCCGCAACAACAACCCTCCTTTCAATGCCTCAAATGCTTGGCACGCATATAAATGTCACATCAATGAAATATGTTTTATTATATAAATTCTAATTCTTGATAGATAAATTATTAACATATCTCAATTGTTTATTGATATGTGGAGACTCGCAAAGATAAATGGTTGAGATATGTCAATTGTGACAATTACCTTAGCATTTTTAATGCTTTAAATGTAAAAATATCAATTTATTACTTAATTAATAACGGAATATGCCCAATATAATAAAATTTCACTTGAAGTGTGTATTATTTGGATAATACAATTGCTAAAGTACTTATATAGATTATAATTTTCTTTCCAGATCAATTTTTTAGTCACCAATCACACATCATGGTTGTCCCGCACTTATCAAACAAACGTCCTAGAGCTTGAAAGAAAATGAAAGCACAATTATTGTGGAAGGAGGGCAATGCAATTTGAGTTCGTCTATGGATAGTGTTTAAATTTATAATTGTGTTTATTCATACTAATGTTTAAAAGTCTTAAAATTTAATAAACTTATTAAATAATTAATTTATTTCATAATCAGGTTAAATTTGTGTTCGTGTCATATCATTTTTTTATTTTATTTCAATAATTTGTGTTATAAGTCATGTAGCAATCGGATCATATTAAATGTTACAAACCCTAAAATATATCTATTGTTGGATTTTAATCACATGAATTTATAAAAATTAGAGTGTGATCAAGTTTGGGATGGTAATTTAAAATTCGACTCACTGATGGATAATTATTTAAATAATCTATTAAACAGAGAAAAAGTAGAGAAAAATGGATTGCTCCAACAAATGCTTTCTAAAAGGGGTCAAAATTAATTATATTTCATGTTAGGTTTCATTAATTCTCTTTCAAAGGGCAATACTTAATTAATTAAACTAGATGTTTATTTGCAACCTAAAAACTTAAAATAACATTCAACTGGATTTGATTTGTCAACAACCAATTGGTGGCTGCAGTGAACTGTGCACTATTGATCTGGATCTATCCATATATATATATATACACACACATATATGTACCGCATTTTTATATATAAAGCAAAATATGGGTCATTACGTGCCTCATTTGGTTTCCCCTATGTATAGGATTCGTGCTTAAAATTCGAAGTTGGGTGCACAAAAGTATTCTAACCCCAAACCATATATACCTAAACACATACCAAATTGTTCAATAATTTTGTGGTGGATCTTTGCCGTGCCTTAATTATACATATATATATATATATACACACACATATGAAAAAACCTAAGGGTGCCAATGAGTCAAAATAATAAGGCCTTATTTGGTTTGTTTTTTTTAATTTTATTTTTTGTTTTTATTTTCTATTTTCTATTTTAATTTTTTTTTTTCATTTTGTGCTTTTGAAAATAAAAAAATAGCTTAAAATGTATTTGGATACTTATGTTTTCAAAATTTATTTTAAAAAACAAAAAATAAGTTTACACATGAAATGAAAAATAGTAAAAAGTTATTTTGAGCATTTTTAATCCAAAATAAAGAAAATCTCAAAATAAAGAAAATAGAGCATTTTTTATTTTTTTGTTTAGGGATTTTTAAAACATAAAATACATAAAATTGAAAATAGAAAGCAAAAAATAGAATAGAAAACCAAATGCCATTTAAGATTTTTAATTTTGATTTAAAAATTTTGTCGTGCTTTAAAACATATTCAAATTAAATTAACTTATTAAGTTTTGAAGTAAGCTTGATTATTTTTTACGAATTTAAACTTGTCTGGTTTTCATTACAAATTGTATTCAACCTTTTAATTTGATAAACTTGAACCCAACTTCAACTATTTATGTCATTTAAAACCTAAATAGGAAGTTGATACACATGTATATATGGGTGGATCCAAACATTTAAAGTTAAGTAGGGTAATTATACTTATTGATTTAAAAAATTATACTAAAATTTTGTTAATTTTATTTTTTTTAATACATTATTTTTCTTTTTTGGTTCTGTCTTTGCTGTATTTTTATTTGAATTTCTATTTATTTTAAAAATATAATTTTACTCTGAGCGATTATAAATTCTCAATCTTATTTATATATATATTATGAATTTCTTACTGGGTTTCTATTTTTGCCACGTGATTAATACAAACGTGAAGCATGTCAACGGTGGTCGGCGGTAAATGCTATCAAGTCTTGGTTGTGCGGATGAATAACGAACCGTGCGAGAAACGTGTTTGAGTGATCGAGTGATATTATCTAACCCGAACTTTGGTTTTGGGTGGTCTTTCTCTGCCCAACTTGGAAGAAATACATGCCTATACAAGAAAGTATAAACGCACGCTCCTTCAAGCCTGTAAGAAGCAAGAAGTCAGAAAAAAGGAACGACGAGGATCCCCAATCACAATCACTTTGATAATAAAGTCAGCAAAGATTAGAGAAAAATAATAGAATGAAAATGCTTAGTTATAATAGTTAACTTATCAGAATTTCAGAGCTAAGTTTTGAACTTATCAAAATTTCGGAGCTAAGTTTGTATTTATAATCTAAGAGATTGAATAAATTAATATAAAAGTAATCAAGGAAGTTATCATTTTTTACCTACTTACTTCGCATTTGTACAGATGCACAGGTATATATGAATGCTATGATTTACGACGCATTTAATACACGGGTGTGATATGAACACGAGAAATATCTAAATATTACATTCATCTGGCACATGTATGATGAGAAATTAACTAAATTTAGGTAATCACGTAATGAATGAATAGAAAATTAATAAATAAACTAAATTTATTATTCTATGTCTTTTATATTCGTGGAGTCTAGTCATTGTGATTGGGAAAGTTGTAAATCGATGTCTCACTTACTTGACACAAAAATAATCAAAAAAATAAAAAAAAGTAGCACGTATCCAGATATCTTTTTGCATCAACAACATACGTACAAATGCACACGTACGGAGAGAAACAGCACTGATCCAATTGGTTTTCCTTTATTTATCCAAACCCTAATTCTAGAATGAGTTTTATATATACAGCAATTAAAAAAGAAAAAAAAAAATAGAGTGGGAACGATTTGGATGAATTGTAGTTTTATCGCTATCACTTTAAAATGTCAAAGTTGCCTTATAGTTATGAAGAGTGTCATTGCCGACTTCCTTCTTGTTATTAAAAATTCCAGTCGAGAATCATGTTCTTTTAACATATGAAAAATAATATTCTATCAAGATCTCTTAATTATATCATAACATAATCTAACAAGTCATGGTGTGATACAAAAAATATTTTAGTGGGTTAATATTTTTAAATTGTTATTATTTAATATAAAATTCTAGTAAAAATTTTTCGGCAAAACACAAAACCCAAAAAAAAAAAAAAAAAACCTTCATATTAGATTGATATGACAACGATATTACTGTAAAAAAATATGTTTTTTAAAAATATAATTAAATATATTTTTTAAAAAATATTTTACATTAAAACAATAAAATTCTAATGATTTTAAAGCGATAACTAACCTTATAAACTAGTAAAATGAAATATGAATCTCGGACTGCTCGGGACATCACTTGCATCCACCCGTTGCATAGATTCCGCAGGTCTCTCCCCATTGCCCATGCTATTATATATATGTATATTCCCTTCAACCTCTGTTTGGTCTGGGTTAGGTAAAAAGTTAAATTAATTAAGGAGATGTTTAAAAGAAAAAAGTTTGGTAAAAAGTATAATAAAAGTATAATTAATTTGATATAAAAGTGATATGTGATAAAATTTAATTAAAAGAAAGTACGAAAAAGAATTAAAATTTAATAAAATTTGATGAAAATTTATCAACCGAACGGCGCCTAATTACCTGATGAATTTACAATATCTTGATTTGTATATATTTCTTTACAGTAGTCAAGAGAAGAAAGTACGCCCAAGAAACGCGGTTAGTGTTGCATTTTCAAGCTACCTATAGAATATTAGTAAACCCTATCTATTTCAAAGATTGATTAATCATATTATAGGTGAGAGCGCTATTCTTTTATCTAATCTCTTTCCTCCTCCTCTCCCCTTTTTTTTTTTTTTTTTTTTTTGGGGCATGTTTTGTGTCTTCCGTGGACCGGAAATTACGGAATTAACCTAGGAGGGATGTGTTTGGAAAAGTTCTTTAAAATTAAGTATAATTTTAAAAGCTCACCTTTAATTTTTTTTTATTTTTATTTTTACAAAATTCCTAATAATCTTTCTTATTAATTTTGTCAATTTTATCTTGAAAAATCAAATTCTAAATTTGTCAGTATTAATAAGAATAAAAATAAAATATTTAGCTGTCGTTTTCAGATATTGAAATCCAAAAATTTATGAAGTAAAATGATTTAAAAAAGAGGGATGAGATTATGAGAGAGAGTGAACGCACAAAATTATTGAAGGTTTTGGATTAGGTTGAACAAATGATCAAACACAATACATTCTCAGAGTTAATTAATTCTTTGGTTCTTTTACATATAACCGATTGATTAAGATAAAAACCAAAAAAATAAAAAAATAAGTTGCGGAAAAGAATTCTAATTTTCGGGAGTAACCCCACGTGGATTGTCTCCCAAAGATGGGTTCAGAGCTACTCCATCATGCACCGTCCATACAATAAAAAAAAAAAAAAAAAAAAAGGGAAAAGGGAGCCCGAAACATAAGTCAGTTAGCGAAAGGATGAGGGTAAAGTAGCCTCAGCCAGCTGTAGCGATAGTTCAATTCTTAGTAAATACAAGGGCCTTTATATTGCACAGAAACGGTAAAAGATAGCTTTTGCATTCTGAACTGTTAATACACATTCCGTGATTTATCTCCTCCACTATAATACAAAGTAAGGCGGTAGGACCCTCAGGATGGGAGTTCCACCTTTTAAAAAAGAGAAGAGAAATGTATATTTAAGAACAAATATCTCAAAATCTTTAAATTAAAGTTAACAGTTTAGATACATTTATATATTTTTAATAAAAAAATGAATATATTTATATAATTTTAATTTACGATTCTGAATTACGGTATTCACCCACAATATTCTCAAATTCTGCAACCAACCCTGCCATCTCAAGGGCAAAGGGCAAGGCTTCTGCGTATGTAGTGTTAACAACGCTATCTCTCCAGCTTTCTGAGATTATTATTACATCGATTTGTTTGTAAAAACTTGGCTTGAGCTGTCGTGTGTCATAAAATTCTTCTCCAGTACGTGCATAGATAAATTACAATACAAGGCGATCAAAGAATTTCTTTTCCACAAATTAATCTATAAGATAACAATCAAATTGATGTACATGAAGATTTCTTGGTTCCTTGACCTCAAAGAATGGTCTCTAATTGAACATTTGCCTAAGCTTATATATATATATATATAAGAAACATAACCCAACACACTCGTGTGTACATGTGTGTACACGTTAACGTTTGTAATTCCGACGATGAATAAACATTGACGACATAAATGGAATCCTATGCATATTTTTTTAACAATAGCAAGTAGGAGACGTTGGGAGTTGGGCAAGGAAAGAGACACCAAAGTGAAGGGGCAAGAGCTTGGTTTGATGGCAGTGCATATCGTAAGCCACACTCCCTGGAAATTTTGATTCACACATTCCATTTGCACACAAAGTCAAAATTGGGTGCCAAAATTTAAGTGGTTTAATTTTTTATTTTTTATTTTTGTTTTATATGTTTTATTTTTTAAAAATTTTAAAACATGAAAATAAAAAATGTTATGTTTTATTTATTTTGAGTTAAAAAATACTCAAAATGATTTTTTACCATTTTTCATTTTATGTGTAAACTCATTTTCTATTTTCTAAAACAAAATTTAAAAACACAAGTTATCAAATGCACTTTAAACTATTTTCTTTATTTTTAAAAGTTTAAAATAAAAAATAAGCTCAAACAGAAAATAAAAAATAAAAATAAAAAATAAAAAATAAAAAAACAAACCAAATGAGACCATATATTCTTCCATTGTAGTGTACGGAGTGCACACAAAAATTTCAAAATGAGTATGATATCTGCAACGAACAGAAATACTTCTCGAATTCACTAAAAAAACGTATTAAATAATTAACGAATTTAATTATTTTATCTTTTTTTTTTTCAAATTATTTTATATTTTATTCCTTCAGCCATTTAGCAAATCATTGAATTAATTTTTATATGAATACAATATTCAACATATAACTGATACAAATATACTAAAAATTATAATTTTTTCTTAAATTTCCGTAGTGTTCATATTTTTATTTTTTTTAAAATTGTCATATTTATATAAATGTTAATATCATGTCGGCATTCTGTACTTGTACTTTCATTTGTTATGAAATAGTTTTTAAAATATCATTCAAAATTCACGGTAGTTGGAGTAGAGGGGCAATTCATTAATTTTTTTTTTTTTAATTCTTTTAAATTGTAAGGGTATGGGCGTGAAATAATGTTGCACGTTCGAACCTTAGATGTGTCTATGAGACAGAGAGGTTCCAAGTGGGAAGAAAACACTAGGGGTGAAGCCAACTCCCTATCAGCACTATGTTCCTCTTTTTGGAATTTTGCACGGATTAAGCCAAGGCATGGGGCCGAAACAGCTGCATCTGTACCCAATATTCTGCTGTTCTTTTCCCTCCATCAAACTCTGATTAATCCACAAGAATAAACCGATGCTCCATCTTGAAATTTTAGGAAAAATTAAAAAAAATATACATATATATAGACTTCTGATAAAATAATCGTTTTCATGAACACAAATTTTCAAATTCAAAAAAAAAAAAAAATGAACTTTAAACATTTAAATTATAAACCCATGAATTTTAAATTTTAAAAAAAAAAAAAAAAAAACCTAAAAAGTCGTTAACTCCTTTTTCTTTTTTTTTGAAGACAAAAGACTAAACCCTAAACCCAACAAACCAAGTCAAAATATTGTCTGCTAAGAGAGACTTATATATACACACACCCTAATATTCCACCGATGTGGAACGCCTGCCTACTCAGAGTTCATTAAGGCCAAAGCCCAGACTGGCAAAGCAACCCGTAGAGCAGAGTATAACACATGGATGAAGAGCTCATATAAGTTTCTCTTTTTTTTTTTTTTTAAGATAAAAGACCAAACCCAATAAATTATGTCAAAACCTGATCTACCCTTTCCGATCGTATCCACCTTTCACAAATCCTAATTTTTCATTTTCATATGGTCTAATACATCCCAATACTCTTTCTGTCTCCGGCAATAATTACTGACATGAATTCAGTGAGTCAAGTTCCTTGTTACAAAATTTCATTAAAATCTTTTTGTTTGCTCGTTAAATGTATAGACTTAATTTTCCATTTTTAGATGTCCAGATCAAAATCTTTGAAATGACTCATCTTAGAACCAATTGTACTAGAATACTACAATTTCGAATTGAAGCATTTAAAGTGCACCAAGTGAAATCTTATATGTGCAGATGTAATTGATCATGCATTAGGTGCAACCAACAAATTTCAAGTACAAATACTCTAATATTGTTACTCGAACATTTTCTGCATTAAAATTGTTAAGCATAAACAACTTAAATTTTATTATCATCCAAAAATCACTTTGCCCATGCAACTGATTTCTAATCAAGTGCAAAAACTCTGATGTTGTTACTTTTAACATTTTTGCAATAAAATTATTGAGAATGAGCGACTGAAAATTCATTATTATCTAGAAATCATTTTGCCTATACAACTTTTGGTCTCGATTAGTGAAATTTATCCTACCAGGGTGCAACTTGCTACGATAGCAATCAAATGTCTAAACCCCACCTATTAGACACTCTGGTGTGAGCTGGTTAGTCACGTTGAATTGACGAACCCAACATGTGAATTTCACATATTTGGTATTTTCCAATCATTTTGGAAAAAAAAAATATTATATACCAACGGAAGCATTATCCAACATGTACATTGGGAAATTAAAGAAGATTTCTCAAAAAAATATAATAAAAAAAAATCGATTGCAAAAGCATCTATTGGAACAGAAAGCCCAATAGACATTAAGCCACACGTCACAAAAGCCATCAGCTCAATGACTGCTAGCTAAGCACATTATCATACTCCCCACAAACTCAAATGCCTAAAATCTTCAAAACCATTATTTCATCCGCAGAAATCTCCACAATCATCAAAATTACTAGAAATTCTAAATATAACAAAAAACAAAAAACAAAAAAGCTAAAAGCATCATCTAATGTCTCGCCCTTGTAAAATTGCATGCAAGATGTTAAATGTGCAAAGCATGTAAGAGATCCCGCAGTGTCCACACAAATAAGTCACCAGTTAAGACAAAGGGTTGCTTTCCCTTTCTATTTCAAGAACCTCCGTATTTAAATTACATGATTTTTGGTCCTATTTTATTAGCATCACAAGTGGCCTAATCTGTGCATGAGAATATGCCACACATATATATATATAAACACTGCACAGTGCCCGCCAATTCACAACAATTTTGATAGATAACTTCCGTGGTTAACTTGTTAAACTGCCTAGTTTTCTTCATCAACCAGAACAAAGCCTTCTCCCATGGAGAACAAATTCAATTCGGAGATCCAACTTCCAACTGGTTTCAGATTCCACCCGTCTGATGAAGAGCTAATCGTGCACTATCTAAGAAACAAAGCCACAGCAAGTTCATTGCCAGCATCTATTATTGCTGACGTAGATCTTTACAAGTGTAGCCTTGGGAGCTTCCAAGTCTGTACTGCAGCACCCAACACTTGCTCATCTTCTAATAGTTGATTTCTTTTTCTTTTTCTTCTTCCTCTTTGAGAAATATGAAATACAACAAATATATCTCAACCTATGTGGGCAGGGGAGGGGGAGGCTGAAGTGAGCAGACATTCGAACAATCCTGAGTTAGACTATGAGATGATGAAGGAGGTCGATGCCTTTTTGGCCGGTAACCCTGAAGGGGAGGCCTGTGAAACAGAGTGGCTGGCAGGGATGAAGGAGCTGAGAGTTGATGAGAGAGTTGAGGTTCCTGAGGAACAAAATGAGATTTAGGGTAACAAACTGAAGAGGAAAAAATGGGTCATTCGGGTCTGAATTGGATCTGTCAGATTGATCCAGATCTGATTCAATAATAAACGGATCAAGTGGATCTGGATTTAACGGGTCTTCAGAGTCTGTATCACTATTAATGGATTGGGTTCAGGCCATACCCAACCCATTGACAGACCAAATCCTTACTACTTGCAGCAACCCCTTTTGCTCACCTAACGGTTGAAATTACTAACAGTGACTTCTTTTGTGCAGGGAAAGCTTTGTTTGGCAAGAGGAATGGTATTTCTTCACCCCAAGGGATAGGAAGCATCCAAATGGAGCAAGGTGTAATAGAATGGCAGCTTCGGGTTATTGGAAGGCCACAGGAACTGATAAACCTGTTCTCAGCTCTCATGGTAGGAAGATCCTTGGAGTGAAGAAAGCTCTAGTGTTCTATAAAGGACACCCCCCCAACTGGAGTCAAGACAAACTGGATCATGCATGAGTACAGATTGCCCGAAGCAACCATGGTGACTGCTGCTGCATGAGGGTAAGCTTTGTGTTGCATGGTGTTTTTTACTTATTTTTTGACACACTAGAAAATGGATTGACAGACATTTTTTTCTTTTTTTTTTCCCTTGCTAACAGTTGGATGATTGGGTACTATGCCGAGTTAGGCAGAAAATTAACATGTCAGGGAACAGCAGCGTGAAAGATGGATGTGGTTTTAACAATGAACCACTTGGTTGCTCTCAGAAAGGAGAAAAGACAAGCTCTACAACTCCAAATAAGGCTGAAATGGCTAAAGATTTTCTATACAGAGATTGCCTGATGCTACCATCAATATTTGCCGCTGAAGATCTACCTTTCCTGGACACAGTTTCTAGCAAAAGCTTTGAAGCTAGCAGACCATCTACTAATTCAGTCGGTGAAGACCACTCTAGCACAAGCCATTCACGATACTCTGACAGCTTGATTGATGGGAAGAAGAGAAAACCTCATGAAGGAAATCAAAGTTTTATTCAATCCAAGAAGAAGCTGACAGACAAACATCATCGATTGAGTGACGATGACACAGAATTGAATTTCTGTAGTTCAGACCAGTCTGAAGGTGACAGCTTCAACCTCCATTCAGTGGAGTTCTCCGATCCACTTGGCCTTCCCAGAAGATGATTGACGTATTCAGGAAAAGAAATGGACATAAGATCTAGGTGTTTTGAGGAAGTACATATATAATTTATATGCGTTTCGTGTAAATAAAGATGTTGGAGACGTCAAATAAGTCTTGTACAACAAGGTGGTGGGGAGGGAGTTTGAAATTACTAAATTCCTTCAATTCTCTTTTTACACTATTGGATAGATTGAATCTAAGCCTCTAGTTTAGCACTTTAGGCGCCTGATGTGCCACGGTTACTTCAGGCCCCCCAGCCAGCTGGGGAGACCAAGCATAGTGATTTATTTCACTAGGAATGCTTCACATATTGAATTTCTAAAGTAGTACGATAACTTAGCACTAGTACTTCTGAAAATAAAAAAATTGAATTTAGAACCAAATCATGTTATAAAAAAGTTCTTTCAAGGGAAGTGAAAATTAGAACTATGAAAATTAGGACAAGAAGAGCTTCAGTTAAATATTTATTTTACTTTATTATTACTTTTTTTTTTTTTAGTTGATGTTTGAGGGGATTTAGGGGGTTATTTCAACATTTTACATTGACGAATGTTGGAAATAAATTTTCAACTCTTCTCAGGCAAGGTGAAGTTCCAGCAAATTCACCAAATATCAATCATTCCCCAACTTTGTTATCTGTAGTAAAAACTTTGTTTTAAAAATAGTGAACTGCATATTTTCAAGATTGATGCTTATAAAGTGTTTGCCTAGTGTAAAATCTTACGGCTTGTATCCATCCAATTTAGGTTCTTTCCTTCATAATATTGCACATATGCCATTTGTAGCATCTACAGGAGTCAAAAAAATTAAGCACGTTCATATAAATAGAACCTAAAACGAAGGAGACAGAGTGAGAACTGAAACAATAATTGTTATTAATATCAAAACGCCTGACTTACCCAGCATAATATTTGATAGCCAAGGTGTATTCTTCCAAGTATGAACAAAGAAGTTACAAACGTAAGAAGAACAGATCAAATCCAAAAGCATGCACATAACAAAGCCTCACCCAATGCAACACAATACCGGACAATGCGAAAAACTACACAAGCAGAAATAGTAGCCCTTGAACCACCATCTTACTTCTTCAATACACTGCAAGTACAAGCTCCATCAGATGACTGCTCAAATATTAAATCAAAAAGGAAGAGAAGGAAAAAATGCTATTTGGTTTGCATTTCTATTTTTTATTTTCTGTTTTTGTTTTCTATTTTATGTTTTCTGTTTTGAGATTCATGTTTTAAGAATACTGAAAACGGATTTGATTCGACATTTTCTATTTTTTATGTTTTGGGATTCTCCTTGTTTTGGGTCAAAGAAACTCAAAACGACTTTTAGTTATTTTGCATTTTATGTGTAAATCCATTTTCTATTTTTTAAAATAGATATTGGAAACATGAGCGACCAAATGCATTTTGAGTTGTTTTCATTGTTTTCAAAAACGCAAAATAGAAAATGGTCCCAAAACAAGTACACCAAATGGCACCTAATTAAAAGCAATCAGATTTTCAGCCCAGGCAAGGCAAGTATAAGAATATATCTCATGAATTTTATAGAGATGGTAAAAAAAAAAAAAAATAAGAGATTGAGAATATGAACTGAATCAAGGATGAAGAAAAACCGACCAAATTAACAATGCATCAAGTTTAAACAATATTATTTGCCTATAAGAAAATAAGTTCACCCTCCATGCAATGAAATTGTTTTTACACACTACATTTAGAAAGAGAGCCAAACTTACTTGTATAGATAAGCAGCAATTCCAAGAATTATGCACAACAGTATAATATCGATACAGAAGTTCCGACTGGACCTCAGCTGGAACAGAAACAAAACTCTCCATTAAATCCAGAGAAGGGATATACCACAGAGCATAGTTATATGGAAATCTCTCTCTCTCTCTCTCTCTCTCTCTC
>JAVXUM010000017.1:4110266-4120491 GCA_035590655.1 Pouteria glomerata | reverse complement strand
TATTTTAAATTTAAAATATAAAAAAAAAATTATTTACTATTAGAGATGGAAGTGTCTAAATATTAATTATGGTTGGGAGTAAATTTTTTTAAACTTAATTTTAAAATTAAATTAGTCATGTTGACTATCATTAAAAATTTAATTAATAATACTTAGTATTTGAGTTAGTTTTATAAAGTATAACATATAATTAACAAAAATAATATTTTAAGTTTGAGTTATTTTTATGAAATTAGTCAAAAATTAATTTAATAAAATTAAGATTAATAGTATTTCTAACTCAACTCAATTTTGAAAAATAAGTAAATAATTAAAAAATAAAAACATATATTAAAATAACAAATAATTTGAAATAAAAAAGAGATAAAGTTGATTGGATAAATTTGTAATTAAATATATATTTTAGAACAAATTTTAATTTTTATGATTAGGTCAAATCAAAATTTGGCAAGATTTAAACTTTTGGTATTTATATGAAACATTTGACTATGATTAAATCTATCAACTTGCTAATATTAATACAAATAAAAAATATAAAAAATAACTCAATAATTATCCTATAAAATTATTCAATTTTAGTAAAATATTTCATAATATATTTAAAATTATATTTTTTCTAAAAAAATATTATATAATTTTATGTGTTGTACATGTGAATAATAGTATATTATATATATAGCAGTAATAACTCGTGCATATGGCATTCTGAATGAAATTTTATTAATTTTCGTATATAGTTAAAACTTTAGACAAAAAAGTTAAATCCAAAAAATTATAAAAAAAATTATGATAATCTATGGGTTATAATTTTTTTTTTCAAAATTTTAAGACCTAGTAATTATTACTTGTGTTACTTAAAAAAAAAAAAAAAAAAAAAATACTACATGTGTTTTGTTATCTCTTTCTCCAATTAACTTTGATAATCACCATAAAAGAAAACACAAATGATATAGGTTTCAATGGGCTGCAGTGGAAAAAATTCACTACAAGGATTGAAGTGGAAAATAAAAAGTTGAGATTTGTTTATATTTAATCAAACAGTTTCAATTTAAATTAATTTAAATTATTTTTAAAAAAAATAAAAATTTTAAAAATTTCGATTAGAGAACTATCAATGCAAAATGTCAAATGTCACATGTCATATGTCATTAAAGTGTAAATAAATCTCAATCCTTCATTTTTCTATTGCAGTCCTTGCCATGGATTTTTTTCACTACAACCAAACCCAAGTTATTTGTTTTAACTTGGAAGGTTCAACTTCTTAGAAATTATAATTGGTCAGAATTTAAATTAACAGTTTTGATTTGCAAATAATCTCCACTCTTGAAGTATGGTAAAATTTAAAATGGTTAACCTGTTTTGTGAAATAAATAGTAATAAGGTTCGCTGATATAAAAATTAAGTGAGAAATTAAAAATATAAAAGTAACTTCAATCGTTAAATGAAAAAAAAAAGGATAATTTTTAATAATCGGATCTTAGTTTATGGGAAAGATATTTTTTAAAAATAATTTTATTTTATTATATAAATTGATAAAATAATGTACCTGAAAGAGGACAAAGTGGATAAGAAATAGGAGGAGGCGAGGACGGTTGAACCAGAAGAGTTCATCACCAGGCTGAACCACGGGGGTTCCTCTAACTATATCTCCCTTGTCCTGAATTCTTAACCCCATCTTTGTTATGATAAGCTGCAGCTTTGTTCCAACTAGAAGAATGATCTGCCATGCATATCAATGGGAGGGCAAGAAAATTGATTAATTAATTAATTTATTTAGGGTTCGACTAATTATTACGTGGGAGAGATTTAATTAGTTGTCGGATGGAAATGATGGATCCATATATGCTTACAACGAGTGGGATGAAAGGCAGCCACAAATAAGAGTACAATCCTGCATATATATACGTATAGCAGGAAATCATTAGCTTGATTAATTTCCAAGTATATTAATTTCATATTTCAGAATATCAGGCGTTGGTATATATATATATTAATTGTACGGTAGAATTAGTTAAAGTGAAATGCCTGTTCTATGGATTTACCATGAGTATTGGACATGAGGAATAACACTGCAAAGAGCCAGATTACAGGACTGCAAACAAGAGAAAAGTTAATCAGTCCTCGTTTGGAGTGATAAAAAATTAATAAAAAATTATAATTTTATAATTTATGTAATGAAATAAAAAGTGAATAACTTTTAAAAATTTTTAGTATTTTTTTTTTCTTGTTGAATTGTAGAGTTCCAAACGGATTAATTTGGCATCCGGGCGTGTGACAGCTTCAAAAACTTGAGATTGTGGCACAAACCTTATCCCAACCACCACCTTGAAATCCTCCTCAAGCGACCTTTTGATGTATTTCTGGAAATCAAAGTTAGTTTGGCTCTGTGGGGCCAAATGTGCCTGAAAAAAATAAAGAAATCAAATTTAATTAAGCACTTAATATTAATATATAACCCCACCAATGACTCTACGTGTATATATATATATCTATATGTATACACGATGTATATAGTTCAATATATATATATTATGTGTGGAAGACTGTACAATTAATTACCATAATAAATCCATGGCGGAGAGTCAAGTAATCAACCTTTGGAACCGATGTAATGAATTGTCTGAAGAAACATGCCTGCAATTTGTCATGGACTTTAATTACAGCCAAAGAGCAAATTAACTTGAATTTACTCACGAATTAAGCAGAAAAGCTAATCTTGTCGGGAAAATATATATTGAATATAAAGGAAGGATAGGGGTTAGGAGTTTGATTATAGTTATCATTATAAAAGAAAATGAATAAAATTTTTATCAAGGAATATATATAAAAAAGGAAGACAAGGATTGAGATTTCTCGAGGAACTTTCTAGAGGGCTCTCTTCAATTCAAATAGAGGAGGCCACAATTAGAGGGTGGAACCTTACAATTTATATATATATATATAGTTGGTTTCTTTTCAAACTATGTATGTATGCATATATATGTATATATATTTTTATGTAATTCCAATATGCCATCATAGTCAAAATTCAATTATGAGAGAGAAGACAACCAGAAGTGAGAAGTAACAAAGAATATATATATATATAAGTTTCAATGCACCATATAATTTAATGACAAATTAAGGGGCTGACTAATCACTAGGAAAAGAGTGGTTGGCTAGCTATTAATTAGTATAGTAATGAGAGAATGGAAAATTTTTTCAAGACTTACAAACCAAAGAAGAATTGGTGAGTGGCTCCAGAAGTTCAAATGCCTTTTCCCAAACGACGTCTCTCGTGTGAACCTGAATCTCTGTGGATCTGCACAAGGCAATTATCAACAATTACATACATATATACATAATTACAATTAACTCGTCAAATGATTTATAATCCTCATTGATAGATAGCAATATATGTGAAAAAAGTTTGGAAATCGAGAGCTAGGTAGGTTGCTAATTAACTGGCAATTATACAAGGAGAACCTACCATGAGAGAACTGATACTCTGTTGTCTTTGTTTCCATTTCCCAATTCTTCCACTTCCTCATCTACATTAATCCAATTAACTAGACCTTTAGACACCCCACCCAAAAAATAATAATAATAATAATAATGATGATAATAAATAAATAAATAAAGAAATAAGAAAAAGAAATAAACAGGGGAGATTATTACCTTTAATCTGCCTAGAGCCAAGGTGGCTATACAATAAAGCACATGGGACACGGCTAGCACAAAGATGAATATGTGAAGTTGGTGGATCCCATACGTGGAAACAAATGGAACTTGACCCTGCAAAAAAATTGGAAAAAAAAAAAAAAAAAAAGCAACCAAACACACCTTAAGTTTCACTACCAAACTAATTACACACATGTACAGTTTAATTTGTTTCTAGTGCAATAAATTTATATGTATATATACATATATATCTTTTTAATTTTGATATATTAAATCTTCCGTTAAGTATTATTATTATTTTTTTCTCCATTTGAAGAGACCCACATGGAAAAAGAGTTAATTGCACAATATATATAAATATATATAATCATGAAAACTGAATTACCATATAATATTATTATATTCTAATACTAGAGTCTTAATTGATTAATTAAGAAAGTAAGAAAATAATATACCCTGGCTGCACATTTGTCAGAGTCTGCAGCGGCTAAAACCCGCCGATGACTTTCGCCGGACTCCATAAATGAAAGAAGCTTTCTCCGGCTCTCGTCTTCGGAATCTTCATTCTTGTACTTGCTTTCTTGCTTCTTATTGCATGGATGCCAAGTAGCTCCAATGGCCTTTGACACGCAGACTCCTGATATGCGTCCTTGTGCTACTGTTAGAAGCAATGATATGAATCCCAGTAGCATAAGCTCTGTAAGGGAGAGAAAGGAAAGCCATAATTTGTACCATACATATATATATATATACATATATAATTAAATTAAGATGACAACTGACTAGCATAAGTAATTTACCCGCTTTAATCTTTTCAAGTGCTTCATAGAGAGCCTTTTTGTTCCTCTTTATCAACCACTGAAAATTAACACAAGAATTATTAGAAAAAAATAAATAAATAAGAAGCGAAACTAGAGAATTAAATACAAAAAAAAAAAAAAAGAAGAAAATAAAAAAAATTCCATTTAAGTTTAACCAAGTGAAAAATCATGATCATATATAATTGAACACGTCTTAAATTAAATATATATACTTGCCTTTCCAACCAAGTGAATGATGTGTTCAATGACAATTGATATAGCAACCAGCACGAAACAGACAACTGCAACTGCCCAAGTTGGTGTTTCCTCCAAAGACTGACTCTTTTTGCTTGCCATATATATATTTGTTTGAGTATATGCGTATATATCTTCTTTCTATGAACAACCTACTTACAAGAAGGAAGTTAGCTAAAAGTTTTGAAGCTCAGCGGGTTGGGGAGCTTCAAGATAGCTATTATGTCTAAAAGCTATGAAAGGTAACCCTTAAGGCCATGTGGATTATTTATATTAATATGAGAGAGATATATATATATATATAGAGAGAGAGAGAGAGAGAGCGAGAGAGTGGTAATTGAGTCATTGGAGGAATGCAAGAGCTTTCTTCAACGAGTTTGTACATTCTAGGAAGGAAAGGCTAGACTTTGACTAGGAAGTTGTTAGGGAAAAATAGAAAAGAGACTGACTCAGATGGGTGTTTGAATCAAAATCAACTCTTATTTATTTGTTTAAATCCTTAATTTATTTTGTTGGTAATTAAGGATTATTTGGTTTTGTATTTGCACGAATCAGCCATTGGTTTAGCTTTTGTTGGGTGGAATAATTTTGTAGTACAGGACATATCTACATGTATATGTAAATATATGTATATATGTTGGGTTAAAAGGCAGATTTGTTAATTAATAAGTAGGCAATCTGTGAATTTACTTTGAATGATCTATTTAAGTTTGAGTTCGATTTTCACCTAGACATTTTGAGATTTAAGTGGGAAATTGTGGATGGTGAGTCTTGCACTAATCTTTTTGAAGTTTCGAACACAAGTTAAAAATTTAGATAATTTCTCAGTCATAAAAGAAAAAAAAAAAGAAAAAGTAGAGAATTTACGTGGATTAATTTGTAACTTGTTAGGACCGGTAAGGCTCTACAACGGCGGACCATCTACAGTCTTCATTCTTGGTATGGGTGGAGGAGGGACCATCGATCTATGGTCTTCATTCCTTCTTGACTAACCAAGAACCAACGTGTGTACATATTGATATAACTAACTTAATTAGCTCGCCCTTCGCTTGTCTGGTCTGCAAATCGATCTTGGTTATTCCTGTCCTTGAAGAGCCCTGATACACTGACACGAAATTTCATCGTAATTATCCATCAGATTGACAGATGAAACTTTAAAGGAATTCAAAAAATTTTTAAAAATTTCAAAAATTTTAACTCTTTTAAATTTTAAAAAATTTATCAAAACTTGTTCAAATAAATTATTAGAGTGCTTTTCAATAAATTTTTATAATTTTTTAAAAAAATTAGAGTGATATTTATATTAAAAAGTTTCATAAAATTTGAAAAATTTTTAAAATTCTTAACTAAAATTTTATCATGTGTTACTTTATAAAATTTTTAATAATTTTATATCAAATTAAATATAAACATTTAATTATTATTTTAAAATAATTTTTTATATTTTAAATTTTAAAAAATTTCCCTTTTATTAACTTTTCAACTTTTTTTATATGTTAAACGATCTCATAAATGAGTAACACAATTATGAATGTATTGATATTGTCATATAATTTTAATTTAAAATTCTAGTAAAATATTATTATATTTTAAGTAAAACCTATGATTATTTATGAGTTAATTATCATCCCCCTTTTAAATAAAAAAAAATAAAAAGAATAGTACTATATCATCATAACTCTTTCCATGAATATTTGTGAGAATATTCTCCAGAGAAATATTTTAAATGAAATTAATAATATATTAAGACTGTAAAATACTTTTTATTTTTGGTACGAAAAAATTTTTTGGCAGTCAGTCGTCGTGCGCTATTCGCCGATCACTGGTCATAGTCACTCAACTGGACTCCAGTGACAAGTCTAGCCAACCAAAACTTGAAACTCGGAATTGGGTTCTTACCCTTCTAGACTCAATCCGTTGTATGAGGGTGCCCAAGCGAAAATTGAACTCACGAACTGAGAAGTTCTCTAAACCTTTGTGCTCTCTTCTCATTCCACTGAAGTAATCTCTTGGGGCACTGTAAAACGCTTTTGTAATTAACAAAAATGTTAACATTATATTACTCTGACACAATTTTGTAAGCAGAAAAATAAAAAGTTTTCGGCAAAAATGCATTTCCCATTAAAAAGATATTAACTTGTCAAATTATAATAAAGGCATTATATAATTTAAGTAAGTGATATTGTCAAAATACCTTTTATTTTTGTATAACAGAATACACTTGTATCATGTGTATTGGTAATTGTACATTACTCTAATTACCAAAAAAAAAAAAAAAAAAAAAATTGTACATTACTCTAAATGAATCCAAAAGAAAAAAAAAAATTTCTGATAATATCATTTGTGCTTAATTTAGGCTTCGTCCTTAATGGCAAATTTATTTTTCTTATAGAATAATATTTTTCATAAGAATTTAATTCATATATAATACTATAATCTTCTCTTGAGTTTGTCCAAATATCAGTGCATGCGTGTGAAGCTGGGTTTCCAATTCCTTTTTCTTAAGTGGGTTTAATTTCCAAATCTTGTTTGATCTTCCTTGTACCGGCCTCTCTACGCGTGAACCAGAAGCGCGGCCTCATACTTTTACACATATAGATATTATGGGAGGGTAAAAATTATATTATAATTATAGGTGTATATGCATATATATTCACATGCATGAATTTGTACTCAGTTAGTGCCAGTATTAAACCGCTATTAGACTGCCAGGATCGACTGCCTGTATCTAAGAAGTGGGGCCCAGTTCTAGATGAACACGGAGTAAAATTTGAAATCTTTAGTTGATTTAGATATATAGCTGCCGTTGGGCTGAAAGCCAGTTCAGATTTGCTTATTTCAGGCAGTTCTTAATTGTGATTGTAACTACAAGAGACGTAAAGAGGTTGAAATTAAATTAATGACAAGGTATTTCCTTGTTTTGATGGTCTAATTATTATTTTTTTATATTAAATAAATATAAATAACTTGCCAAACAGAAAAAAAAAAAAAGTCATTTTTTGGGAAGAAAGTCTTGTCAGGGAAAAAAAAAAAGCAACAAAAATAATAAAAATATATAAATTAATTTATTTTTAAAATGCCAAAAATTCGATAATTTTGTCTCTCCGAAACCCATATGATAGATTATTAAATTATTACATATAATACATCGTGTTTTCAAGTTTAGACAATGTGGAAAAAAACATTTTTTTTTTTTTTATTTCAGTGCACCGTTGCTCATAAAGCGTGCAATGCATCATGGTCAATCAAGTTTTCGGATGATTTTGTGTGATATGAATGTATAGTTTTCTTTTTACTCGTTTCTTATATATATATATATATATGTCTAGTAATTTAGCTCATGAAGAATTTATCAGCACTTGTTGAAAAACCAATCAAACATGGATGGTTTCATACTTTAGTAGACCAAATAACCTTCACACGCGCGCGCACACATTAATCTCAATCTATAGAATATAGAATTTGTTCACTTTTTTCTGTGTTTCATATATATATATATATATCTGTGTGTGAATATTTTGTGCACAGAATTAATTTTTTTTTTTTATTTGTGCAGATATGTGTTTAAATGTTTGCTTGCACAATGCTGATGCAGCTCTCTTAGTCACATAAAAAAAAAAAAAAAAAAAAAAAAAAGCTTCTTAATGGTTTTTATTATTCCTGCACTTCCTCTGAGGTTAGACCAAAAAGTCTAAAATGACAATTTTGTGGATCAACAAATATGAGCCTCACATGCTATTTTTTTCTTTCTTTCTTTTTTTCCCCCTCTTGGTGTGCATCTATATATATTAATCCTATACATATATATATATATATGTAGAGTAAAAGGTCTAAGTCATGGTTGGTGGTGCTAGCTGATGATACAGCAACAACAATTAAATGCTTCTGGAGCACAAGAATATTTCTAGTGGTTCAAATGAAATTTATATGACTGGGACTCCACTGCCAACGTTCTTTTGTTGGTCCACAGTGATCAAATCACGAGAGATATTAAAAAAAAAAAAAAAAAAAAAACAATTGTAATTATTTTAAAAGAAATAAAATTTTTAATAAAATTTATTTCTTCTCTCTTCCTATTCCTTCACATTTTTCTTTATATTAATTTAATAAATAAAATTCTTGTTCTAATTTAAATCTTTTAATGAATGACAACTAATCAAATAAATGAGGAATGTTAACAGCCTTTATTATTAAACTAATTGACTCTAACTTTTTGTTACATACCTTTACACTATTTAGAAGTAGTGAAATAAAATCATGAGAGACATCAAGAAAAATCAATTGCAGTTATTTTAAAAGAAACAGAAATTTCAATAGAATTTATTTCTCCTCTCCTACTCTTCACATCTTTCTTTGTATTAATTTGGTAAATAAAACTCTAATTCTGATTTGAAGTATAATTCAGAAAGTACATTTACATAGCAAAGATAAAAATTTTTGAATTGGGTTGTTATGGAATCTTTTAATAAAAGGAGAACAAATCAAATAAACGAGGAGTGTTAACAGCCTTTATTGTTGAACTGATTCATTTTAAGTTTGTATTATGTACCTTTGCACTACTTAGGAACAGTCAAATAGGTTGTATTTGGGAAGTGGTCAACTAATCCTTAATCGGCTATTCAGTTTTTTTTTTTTTTTTTTTTGTTTTTTTAAAATGACTGAATTTACCCTCTTATATTTTAAATTTCTTTTAAATTATGAATGACAAAACTGTCAAATTAACAAAAAATTAAAAAGCTAGCTAGCTACTACACTTTCCAAACCAAACCTTAATTTGGCTTATTATTGAGCACCACTCAAATATATATAGGACAAAAACAAACAAATAAATTTAATTACCTCATTATTTAAATCTACTTAGTTATTTAATTAATTAATTATTATTATTATTATTTTACAATAGATGAATATGCAAATAGGCTACCTTTTAATGCCAGCCTCCCCTTTTGCTCTATGTACCAGTGTGAGTAGGTATACCTCTGAATACCACACAACTACATGTAAGAGACCATGCCGACCTTAACGTTGGGGTTGAAGCTTTATTAGGACTCATCACATGCTTTGAGCGTTCAACAGTAAATTTGGCCTCACCAAACTGGCATAGCGACTTGGACCCAACCATTGAGAGATATAGATGCTGCCTAAAGCGACATATCAGGCAATTGTGAATGTGGTTAGAATTTCATATTTCAATATTTCTTTAGATTTTGAATAATACAATAAAGAATAACAAATGAAATTTATTATTTTTAATACAAAATTAGTAAATGATGATCGAGTGGTACGCTGAGTACAAAAAATAAATTATAAGATTCGTGTTAAAACTATTATTATTGTGAAAAAAAAAATATTAAAATAGTGCAAAGTAATAAATGTCCAAGCATGTAACTCTGAGGGATAGCTCAACTGGTAAGATCTTGGTTTTGCTCTCCAATGATCATTAGTTCAAATCTCCTTAGGGTCATTGAAAGTTTATTCGGTCATTAATTTTAGTACCCTCAAAAATTAGT
>JAVXUM010000017.1:4035356-4048869 GCA_035590655.1 Pouteria glomerata | reverse complement strand
AAGCCTTCCATATAAGTGGGGGTGGATACCTCTTCCTAGCAGGAGGCCTTTTGGGGGTGGCACTGGGGTTGCCCTCCTAGAAACAAAACCGTGACGGGTCAGGTGGCTGCGGTCCCCGAGTGCTGTGTGCCATCCACGTGAGAAGTAGATCCCGAAAGCGGACAATATCTTGCTAGCGGCGGCGGTCCCGGGCTGTTACAGATTTATATATTATAAATTATATAATAATATAAAAATTAATATATGTATTAATTGTTCGGGTTGGTTCGGGTTAATTCAATTTAGTTCAAGTTCAGTTTGGTTTTAGTTCAGTTTCAATTTAGTTCAACTTCAATATATGATAATTCAGAACCGAAGAAAAAAAATCAATTTTCAATTCTTCAACCCAAAACCGACCTAAAATAATATTAACCCGAACAAAGTGATTAGATTGGTTTGGTTTTTTGGTTGTTCGGGTTCTTTCTGCACCCTTAGAGAAATTTTAGAGACATGCAGAAAATTAAAGGATTGTCTCTACTGGTTCATTCCAGTGGTTAACTCGAAAAAGGATTGTCTCTACTGGTTCATTTAGTGCCTAACTTGAAAAAATATTGTCTCCATCAATTTATCCCAATGGCTAACTCGAAAAAAAGATAATCTTACTGGTTTATCCCAGTGATTGACTAAAAAAAATTAGTTCTACTAGTCCAACTCAGTGGTTGACTCAAAAAATGTTAAGTTTCATTGGTTTATTTTAGTAAATGACTCAAAAAAAAAAAAAAACGATCTTATTGATTTAATATGACAAGTGATCCGTAAAAATCTTAATTAAATGAGGATTTTGTGTCCCGTTCACATTATACGCGGTTGGCACTCTAAGAGTAATGTCTAAATCATAAGAAAAATGGGACTGTTAACGTCCCAATAATGTTGTGTACAAGTAAAGTTTTTAACTCAATTCAAAATGAATTACATTTATTCAAATTGTTACCAAGTTTATAAACTTGATCATTTTCAATCCTTATGACTAAACGCTTTATCTATAAGTATTGATTAAGAGATTACAAAGTAGTTCTTTATTGGAAAGCTTGCCTTTAGTATGTTCTAGTCAAAAGTATTTTAGGTTACAATAAATTTTTAAGTATTGTGTCCAAATGCTTAAATCTTTCATATGAAAGTGTTCGATTCAAAAGATTGATATTCTACTACATGTTGATATCAAAGCATAATGTACATATTAAAGCACAACAATCTCAACAAGAAAAGACAAGAATCAATTTTTAAGGTTTGTTTATATTAAACTAGACAAAGATTTTACATTGTAGCCCAAGTTCATTACAAAATGAGTGGAAAATAAAAGTAAATGGAAAGAAACAAGAGGTGAAAGCTTCGACTCTATTCATTTTTATTCTCCTTAGAAGCCTCTTTCTCAAGATAAACTAGAATTGCCTTGATCATCTCGGTAATCTTTTCACTTGGACTTTGAGTATACGCTACTTTATGGCATCCTTAGGATTAGAAATGGAGGTTGTTTGATTATTAGCCTTAACAGTAGTATCAACCTTCATCTCACCCTCTTCTAGGTCTTCTCCTCCGAATGTGTCGACTGTTGGTGTTTAGGGAGGCCGTTCAAAGCTAAATAGTGGGATGACATTATCTGAATTTAGAAAAGATACTCCTCTATATAGCTGGGAAAAAGGTTCAATGAAAACCTTCCACATTGTAGCTTCCCAGCCATCCAAGAAATATTCGTTTTGAGCATCCTCCATCTAGTAGATGAAGTCGTTAAATTGAGTATTGACCTCTTAGGCAGCCTTCTCCTCGAAAGCTTTAAGGGCGAGATCCTTCTTTTGTAAGGCATTAGATTTATCCTTAGCTTGATCTTCAGTTTTACATTTTCTCTTTACTAGTTGGACTACTCTAACTTGAACTTCATCAGTTCTTTAGCTAAAGATAATTAGCTTTCAATGTAGCGAACAAGTCTATCTTCTCCACTACGTTTTCATCTTTAGAGACTTTTTGTTATGTTCACTTTCTTGTCACTAGCCTTAGCTCTTCGCTCGGTAAGAGTGACCTTGAAGTTGGCAGCTTCAATTGTTGTTTTATTTCTTTCTTCTCTTCCTTCAGCTCAGTTATTTGGCTCTTGAGATTATCGATCATTGCATCATTAGTACTTACTTTCTAGTGCAAGGTTTGATTTTGAGCGATGAGCTCAAGAGAGTACAGAGAAGACTACAATAAAATAAAGCGACATTTATAAGAAATTCCAAACCATAGAAAAAAAATTTAAAAGTAAAAAATAAAATAAAAGAAACTCATTATGATTATACTCTTTATAAGTGTGGCATAGAGATTCTCAATATGGTTTTTCCTTGTCTTCTGCTGGTCATGAGGAGGTGCAATACCTTTAAGGTACTCCATTTAATGGTTAAGGGTAGAGTCCTAAATGGTGAAGGGACGACCATTAGGGAATTCCAAGCTTAAAACCAGAATTTTTGGAATGAATGGAAAAGAATCATAGACTGGGCTCAGCAAAAAAACGATCTCTAAGGGAGTCGGTCTAAATTTTTTCTCTTCTGTGAATAAAAACCTGACGACTAAGGAAAAAATGGTTGATGAGCATCTAGTATGTCTTTCTGTTCAATTAGGGCTACTCTAGTCAAAGAAGGACTATCCAGAAGGATGATTTCCATTGATTGATCGACCTTTTGTTTTTTCTTGGCCTTCGGGTCATCCACTGTTGCTCGAGAAGTTTTCCTAGAGATGTCAAAGGGTTTAATAATTATAACCCTTATGTTTTTTTTTTTTTTCTTTATTTTCTTCACGAGCTTAGCCTTAGTTATCGCTTCAGTTTCTTATCTCAACTCTCTTCTTAGCAGCTTTGGTATTCATTCTCCTTGTGTTCTCTTTTGCCGCCTTCTTGATGTTGTGCTTAGGAGCCATATGCTATTCAGCGATATCAATAAGGGTCAGATCAAGTTTTCTTTCTCTTCCTTTATCTCTAGCAACTCCCAAATATGATGATCCATGACTATAACGATTAGGATTGATGGCTGGGTTGATGAAGTAAATTGGTCAAATGGAATTGCTACAGTTAAAGTTAGACACCAAGCAGGATGATTAGTGCAGTAGAATTCTGACTTTCTCTTAATGGTCCAAGTAATGTAGAATGTCATTGGTTCTTCCAACTGAGTAGTCTTGTGGTAGAAAGACGAAGAAACAGTAGGACGACACGAAGTTGAATAGGATGGGGGTCGACCTCGCAAATGCAAAAGTATTTGCTCTATCGAGGAATTTGAAGACTTCCATCAGATAAACTTAGCCGGTTTGTGTTCTTTTCACTCAAAGCTATTTTGCTCACTCACCTACAAAATAGAATGATCAATTAAAAGATATTACTAACAAATAATCATAAAATATATAGAAAGTGTAGAATGCTAAAACTACTCAACCTAGGCCAAGTGACCTTACCATGATTGGGGGAAAGGGATCCTCATGGGGTCGTGCATCCAGTGTCCCTTGACAACGCAAAAATCATCTTTCAGTCCTTTGATATTATCTAGGAGAATATAGACTAAGGATTTCTCAGGATGGAATTTCAAGTACCATTTGTATTCATTTTTTTCCACTTTTTTGAATGTTGTAATAATAGAGTAAATCCCACTAAGGTATTTTAAACTCATAACAACAGTTGATTTTATCAACATTGTTGACTATTCTGTAAAAGTTGTAAGTAACACACTTAGGGGAGAGTCTGACCTATTGGATATTCGATGAAGAAAAGGGGATATTGAAAACCTAAGACCCTATTCGATTATGTCAATGAGGAAAAAGTACCTAATTCGTGCTCTATCTCTCTAGTGAGCCTAATGTTGACATTCATAAAAATGTTATGAAGAGATTTTTGTACTAATCGAATGAAGACTCAAAATCAAAAGAAAGTTTGTAGGATGGAATTTGAAATTGTAAAAGTGTGCAAGAGGTTTTTACATTCAGAAGTTTCAAAAAAGTGGTAATAATGGCCACTTCAGTTTATATATATGTATATGAATGTATGAGGGAAGTCAAAAAGAGAAATGGTTGGCAAAGTTTGCATTTAATGCTATCGTTCAAGATGATATTAATGGGACGGATGGCGGGCTACCTTTTAGGATTTTTAACACAATTATCGGTGTGTGATGCATTGAAAGCTAAAAAAACTCCTTACGCGTCATAAAGCATTCAATCGGAAGATGACACATTAAAAGTACAACAGCGCTAAGGGATGTGAAAAGATTTCACATGGGTAAGTTTCATTTTCTTCTCTAATTACTCTACATGGGTAAAAATTTACCCAGACTAGAGTTGGGGCATAATGTTGGTTCAAACATATCTAGACACGTGATAGCCTTCCGAGCACACTATGCCAAGTAAGGTAAATATTGATTTTTGACATCTCTAACTACAACGATTGGGTCCCACAAGTAAAGGGAGTGAATACTAGTTACTTTAAACCATTAATAATGTTAATTAATAGATTTAGTTCATTTATTCTTATTTCCTTCATTAATTTGTTGACTAAGTAAGTTTATCATCTTATAAGTAACAAATATGATGTGACATCTAGACGTTCGTCATTGTCAGGTGATATCCATTATTCTGATACTTATTACGTGCATTGAATGCTAGGTGGTATAATGTTAGGGGTCAATTCCCAATCAACATACATGTTTGTGCAATATATATATACACACCATAAGGCTATATGTGCAAAGGAACGGCACTCTCATTGCAATTCCATCACAAATTCAAAATTCTCTCTCTCTCTCTCTCTCTCTCTGTGACACTCACACACACACACACTAGCTTATGGATATGGAATGATGAGTTCTCAAAGAAAGAGAGTATCTTGTTCAGCAGAGGGAGAGGACCCATAATTAGATGGGGCATAACATCGAGTGTGGACGAACAAAAATAAGGGAATCAAATGATTTTATATCAAGCTGACTTTTAGGTCGTACCAACAACTTATTCGGTTTCAAACGGTTTGGCTTGAGTTAAAAAATCAGGGTTAAAAGTAAACATTACGAAAATAATGGTTAGTCTTCTATTATTTTTGTTATTTTTTTATATTTTTAATTTTATTTTACGAAAGTAAATGTATGTTTGAAAAAAATTAACTCATCTAAATTTTTATAAACCGTGTATAACATAATTAAAATATGCGAAATTTTACGAAAATTAATGATCTTTACAATTTCAAATGATCAATAGTCCTTTCACATTGATAAATAGATCACAAAGAAAGAAATTAAATTTAAAAAGACAATATATTGTATTATTGTTTGTCGTGAGTTAAACTTCAATTTTTCTAATTTATGTTAACTTGAATCAACACTAAAAAGTGTATCTGATATGAAAATAAGAATTAACAGGCAAAAGTTATAAAATTAATTATTAATCTTTTTACTCTCATAATTTTTCACTCATTTTAGTTAACAACTAACCCATCAAAGATTTAAATATATATATTAACTTATTTTAATCTAGTCACAATGGCTAGAAATTATTTTTCTAACATACTTATCAAAACTGCAAGTTTGCAATAAGATAGTGGATCTTAGTTTAAATTTATGTATATTTTCATGTTTGTATAGAGGTGCGAGTTTAGAACTGGGAAATAGTAAGTATAAATATATAAATTTAAGGTGAGTTAAGTGAAAAATACAAAAATAATTGGAGCAAAAATAGAATTTTCAAGTGAATAAAGAAAAAATAATGAGGTACAAACGTAATTTTTCAAGTGAGAGATCTTATGTAAATCCAACAATGTTTATATAGTTGTACGTGTGGCTATTTTAATTTTACTACTGTTGATAAAAAAAAAAAAAAAATTACCCGAGTCTATGAATAAATTTACTTGAATATTTTTTATTTTCCTTGAAGATGGGTCACCTGGATTCTTAAAAGGAAAAATTGGTGGTGTTCGGAATTCAAAATGGGAGAGTTAGACCTCGACTATTGAGAGTTGATCTTTGAAAATTTTCATTTTTAAGTTTGAACGTGTGCTCTGTGTTATGTCCATTTTGAGCCTTTTCAATTTTTGTCTCACTTTTTTGCATGCCTTGATTGTTTTAAAGCTCTTATTAGTTAAAAATGTCAAAAAATACAAATATTAGATTATAATGTAAAACCTAAACTTAAAGGTGCAAACTAATAATCGTTGAACACTCCAATGAGCATGAGAATATGCAAAATTGAGTTTCATGAGTGGCAAAATTTTGACTATCAATAGTACTGTGTAAATTCAAAATGAGGGTTGTTTTTCTATTTGTTCTAATAATTAATTAGTGCATCTTCTTTCTTAGATTGTTTTTTTAATATTATAAAGTTTTATTCTATTTAAAACATTAAAAATGAGACAAATGCATAATTCTAAAATATAAATGTTAACTGAAATTGAGATCGATTCTATGTAATTATGGTGAATTTATACAAAATGAATTGAAAAGGCAATCACAATAACATGGTGTTTATATGTTCAACGATTTATCTACATTCATTGATATAGTAATATATTTAGTTTTTTATTCAAACCCTCCAATAATATAGTTATGATTATAATACAATAACAAAGAGTCTTGAATAATATCAGAAAAATCTTTTTTTCATTGTTTTCTTCTCTCTCAAAAGCCCCTTTAATTATTTTTTTTTAACCGAACATATGTGTACAACTCATTTCTTTACATAACAAAATAGAATCCTAGAATCCTTCTTGAATTTACACAGTAAATGCCAGATTGTCTGAACATGTTTTCTTGAATTTCCTGGCAAAGCCCATGACCACGTAACTTATTCCAAAATCCTTTAGAAATATTGGACCATACTACGGGCCGGTCCAATATTCTTTTCGTTTATGCGAACTGACTAGATAAACCTTAACAGTTAGGGGTCGTTTGGTAAAATTGTCGTTTTTCTATTTTTATTTTTTTGTTATTATTTTCTATTTTATGTTTTTTATCGTCGTTTTATTTATTTAAATTAAAACTGAAATAGCGTTTGGAAACTTAATTTTGCTTACAATTATTTTTTTTATTTTTAGAAAATATTTAATTATATTATAATTACATTATGATATAATATAATATAATATTATAATTACATTATGATATAATATTATATTATATATTATATTATATTATTATATTAATATATTATATTATATAGTAATTAAATTATTACATTATATTATATTATATCTTTTATATTATATATTATATTTTATTAAATTATTATATTAATATATTATATTATTATCATATTATATTGTTATATTATGACAATAATTAAATTATTATATATATATATATAACTAAATTATTATTATAATTATATATTATATAATATTATATATATTATAATATGATTATATTATATTATATTATGTTATATTAAAATAGATAATGTTTAAAAATGGGTCAAAATATTTGGAACAGAAAAAGAAAATAAGAGTGGAAACATCTTTTTTCTTTTTTCAGTTTTCTGTTGTAGTTTTCATTTTTTTGAAAACAAAAAAAAGAAAATAAATTTTAACAAACATATTTTTGTTACAAGTTTTTAAAATTTTGACAAAAATAGAAAAATAAAAAACGGAAACGTTACCAAACGGGGCATATATATATATATATATATACTGTTAACACAAATACAAAGTTTTTCAAAGAAAAATGCAAATATGAAATTGATATGAATTGATTTAATTTTAAAATATATTATTTGTTTAATATTTTTATTAAATATTAAAATATTTAAATATGTAAAGTACAAATGGACACATGAACCGAACATGACATGACCCTCTTAAGTTTGTGAGGCACAAAGAAACTCACCCATTTGCCTTTGCAGGATTGTTATTATAGTCAGCATGATTTAAGGATTATACGCACTAGTAGTTGTTTGTTCGTGACATGATTCTAGGATTTAAATTTTGTAGGGGATTCGGATCTAATGTTGGGTGGTAATTTTTTAGTCAATCAATTTGGTACGCATCATTGAAGATGAGACTAAAGTTATGCTCATCTTCTGTTACACAGATTAAATTTTTTTCTTCCTTTCTTTCTTTTTTTTTTTTTTTTTACCTTTATTATTTCCCTTTCATCTGTTGTTACCCAATTAAGTGATTTAAGTTTTCCGGGAAAGTACAAAGAAAAACCAATTGATGAATTTTAGCAGTTGAGGAAATTGAGAAACTGCACTTCCCCAATCTTCTCCAGTAATGCTCGAATCTGATTAATCTGGACCATAGTTTAATCACCATCTGACAAATGGTGCTAGCGGCGTGTATCACCCTTTTTCATTTTTTTTAATCATTAGCATTTATTTTATTTTATTTTTTAAATGCAAGCACTAACTTGTGACCACACCCAATAAAAAAGGGAGAGGGTATATGGCTGTAATCTCAATCCCACGATATCAAACTCAAAAATAGTTGAATAAAAATTCATTGAATTGTTTTTTAATTAAAAATTTATATAACAAATTAGCTCAAATAATGTGACATTTGTTCACATTTATCTTACGTGTCTCACCGTTTGAAGATGATAAGAACCTAATTTGTAGTGTGCCTTTAAGCATGAAAAACTTTTAATATATGAATAAATCTGAGCACAATATGATATTTGAAAGTAAAATCATCACATCTCTAGTAGAATTTTATTATATATACTTTTGAAAAAATAAATAAATAAATAAATATATATATATATATATTAATGTCACATACTCCACGTTGCATTAAATTTGGCATTTAAAGATATATTTTGAGCAGTACTCTGCCTTTGGGTTTTGTTAAACTGATTAAGGGGTTGTTTGGGGTGAAAAAAAACTCTGAAAAATTCTGAAAATTTCTGAAAATTTTTAAAACTTATCTCACTGCGCATATTACGAACTCACAAATTATCTCATTTTATCTCACTTTTTATCACACCAAACACCCCCATAAGAATCAAACTCAAACAAGGTGTACTTAAATCAATAAGATTTGTGAATAATTTTTTTTTTTATCGTTTGTGAATATACTCATTTATATAGTTTATAAACATGCTCATTTAAATATTTATAAACATACTAAGATGTAAGTGTTTTAATGCCTTAAACTTTTTTTTTAAAATAATTTAGAGTAGTTATAAGCTTGTTAATTTATAGTTAAGTTAGAAAAACTTGTTTAAGTTTGTTAATAGGCTTGAGAACATGCTTGGAAACTAAACAAACAAATTTGAATATAACATTCCTATCTTCTTCAATGCTCGGAAATAGACATAACAAAGTTAAATATGTTATGTTAGGCAGTTAAACGAACAAGTTTAAAAGTAATATTTTAGTCTTGTTCAAAGTTCAACACGCGATCGCCAATAAAACCTAACCAAGCTAAGGTTTGATTTGAAAAGTAAAAAAAATTAACTTTTTTTTGTATTTGGAAAGAAAAAAAAAAAAAAGCTAACTTTTTAAATAGTTAATTTTTTACCTTTTTATTAATTTGATAATTTTGTCTTTTATAATTTTAAAAATAAAATAAAATAAAATATAAGAGAGTAAATTTAATAATTTCAAAAAAATAAAATAAAAAAAAGATGAGTAACTATCAGCTTCCCAAACAGTCTAAATATACCATAATTGGTTTGGCCAATTTGCATCTCTGGCAAAGAGAAGGAGATTTTTATTTATTTATTTATTTTTAGGTCGTCTTTGATGCACATGAGAACTGAAACATTGAAAAGTCGCAAACTTGGTTAAAAAATGCCCACGGATATGGAAATTTATCACATACAGCCATTTCCCTGGCCCAAACAATTTATTAGGTACTGGATATAATTGCTGAGAAGGCATGGAGGGAAGGACTCGAGAACTTCAAACAGCCTCTCCACCCTGAACCTCTGACAATTTCTTAGCACTCAAGCAATAAGATTCACGGTTCTCAGTTTTATTTCACCTTCTTCTCAGAAACGAATAGGAGCCCTGGTTAAAATTGTTTACCCATGCAAGTTAAAACAAACCTGGCATTTGGCAACTAACACAGAGAGCACACAGCTGCTCTTATTTTTTCATTCCTCAGCTTCTGTCCATATACACAAGGGTTATCTTTATGAATCATGTAGTAAACACAAGAAGACAATTACAATGTACTCTGAACACAAAACATACACAATATAATTGCAACTTAATTATACATACAAAACCAGGTTCCAAAGCACAACAGTTTTTTGAGAATGAATTCCACATATCATATCATATTGGAATTTAGGAATGCTCAACCTGCCAATCCCGCGGGAGAATATTCTCGGGCCACACTACGGTCCATTGTCTGCTCTCCGGGAGGGATCGTAACCAAGACTGGTTGAGCATTAAATCCAGGGTGAGGAAGCCTACGACGTAGTTCACGGCCTTCCTGGCAAAGTGCGCATGCATGGCAGAAGACGTGAGTCATAAAATCACAGACTGATTCACATTGCTCACGCTGCACCTCATCCTCCACAAAACTTCCACAACATCCACAAGATCTGGCAAGTGCCTCGCAGCTGCCCTGCTTGTTTCAACCAAAACTGTTAAACCCTAAGTAATAACACGAAAAACACTAGCAAACCGACCATCCAAGAAATTAATTCCTACAACTAGCAAAATCTCTAGAGCAAAGACATATCAGGAATCATTTGAGCGGCTTCACTAAGAAGAAGAAGCCCAGAAAACCCTACTTATATAAGCTAATTGAGCTACAGAAGGGTAAACGGGGTGAGAGAGATATAAAACTGCAGAAGCATATCATGATAAGAACAGAAAACGAGCCAATATAGGCAGTCAAACAAGAACAACTGCAGATGAAATTTGAATCCTACATACAAATAAATGCAATCACTCTGAAGTATAAACATTAACATTAAGAATTACAATAAGAAATATGTAACCTGGAATTCAGTTATCATTACAAAAAATATCACAATCATCACTTCCATTAAAGAGAGATGAGTCCAGAAAATGAAAAAGGAAGAAACTACTTGCCTCTAGATTGAACTTCCTGCGGATGGCAGTGCGGCTAGGATATGAAAAACAGGGTGCCAAGTTGCATCCAAAAAGGGATTTCCCTATCAAGTACAGACCAGAATAAGGCAGGCAGTGGTTTGCAAATGTCCCAGGACCAGAGGCAAGTCTCTCAACATTGCTTCCATAAAGCACACATGGGGCAACACTCCCAAGGAGGCCTACCAAATAGCAAGTTATCAGTAGAGACAGATAGAGAAAGAGAGAGCGGCATATGAAAGTTCAAATGACATATAACCAACCAATTAGTAGGATACCGAGTGTATTGCAATAGAAGAATTATCATTTACGGTCAATGCATAACCAATTAAATTCAACCTAATATTTGGTCGTATTCAACATAAAATAAGAACATAATCAATTACACTTCAAACATAACGAATTTGAATTTAACAAAATCCAAGCCAAATGGTCACACCCACAACTAATCTTTAAACTTAATGACAGAAAAATGAGAGAGCGAGCGAGCGAGAGAGAGAGAGAGAGAGGGGCCCTGATCATTGTATGAAAACATAACAGGACAATTTGGTCACTATGAAAGGCAGGAAGCTTTCAGTTTAAAACTATGTTGACGTACTTCAACTACAGATACTTGATCATTATGATCTCATATGCAATACAAATACATGTTTTTGAACGAGACACTCCTTAACTAACCCTCTTACAACTGCCTAGAATATGTTCATGTAAAGAGGCAAGGAAACAACTGTTCTTCCAAACATGCTACATTAGGTCCTTCATCATTACATTAATACTGCTAATTGTCATAATGATCAATAAAATATTTCAAAAATTCTTTCTATTTGAATGGATTTACACATCTGTAATCATGCATCTCACATGACAAACATATAAATCCAGATTTAGACAGATGTTTATTAATTGGGAATTTAACACAATAGCAACTTAAACAATCAATCTATCTACATATCTATCAGCTCGCAGTCAACACACCATTAAACGGGCAGACACATAAAAATTCAAACATGTATATATTAAACGATCCACAAGAATTAACAGTTAAACATTAAAATCCCGAAAACCAAATCAAATTTCAATTGGCATTGACCGTCAAATGTACAAACCCTAACCTTTAATCGATTGAATAAAAAATTAATGAAACCATTAGAAAGATTAAACTTACAAACTTCAAGATCACTACTACAGAATTCATCATTGCGTCCGAGGCAAGCAAAGAGGCTGGAGTCCCACTGAGCCCGATGCAACGGCTCCCCCATCACGCTCCCATTGCCTAGTGGCAATCCGTTGGCGGTCCAACCGTAGGCGGCTCCGGGGGGCAGCGGAGGCGGTGGTGGAGGCGACTGTTTTACATCAGCCGAGGCCGGCGGAAGAGCAGTGGCTGGCTTCGTTACTTTTTCGCCAGCCTCTGCGTCAGGTTGCTTCGGCAAGAGAGGGTTTGATTCCTCGTTATTGGCCATTGAGAAGTAGAACAAAACAAATGCAGAGAGAGAGAGAGAGCTGAAAATGGAGATCTGGGAGGGTAAGAAGCCAAGAGAGCAAAGTCAAAGGTCTTGGCTTGGCATTTTATTGCATCTCCCCGTATAGACCGAGACCTGAAGGGTCTTTACCGTATCAGACGCGGTGGCATTTATTTATTTTTTTTTATTTTTTTTTGCACATTAAAAAAGAAAAAAAAATCTAAAAACTCCAAGTCCTAAAATAACCCATATCTACCTGTCAAGGGACAAGACCACAGGTTGATTCTTTTCCCTCTACTTGGGTTACTGCAAAGGACGAATTGGAAATTTGGAAGACATCACCTATTTCCTTGGCGTAGAGTTTTGATCATTTACAGGCATTATGGGAGTATTTAGAGTGTTAAAAAGTGATGGATTTTGATAAAAATTATGACTTTGTAATTTGTATAATAAAATAAAAATAAATAATTTTTAAAAAATTTTAATATTTTTTATCACTCTAAACAGAATCTAATATACAAGCTATTTTCCATGTTACCAAACATTTTTGTCATTCTTGTTTTTTCAAATTTGCCCAAGTGCAGTGGTAAACACAATATTCATTTCTTGCTTTTTCAAATTTGCCCGAGTGATGTGATAAAAACAGCATTCCAAGGAATGTTATTCCTGTAATTAACTCTGTCCTTTAACCTGGATGCAATCCATTCCTAGGCCTTCTCTAGACCAGTCTTCAAGATCATCGATTTCCCCTGTCCTCCATTTCCTGCATTTGAGAGTTTGGGTAATCCCTTGGGCGCCATTCGTAGTGGTTTCCCCAAGGACAAAGTTGCTCTTGCGAGGACTAATAACTTTGTCCAGCAAGGGTTTAACTCTATTGACCAGGATCTCATTAATGATTTTATAAGAAATATTACACAGATTTATTGGTCTAAACTGTTTGATACTTTCAGGGTACTCGACTTTAAGTAACTGGGGTTGTTTGGCAATAAAAAAATCTGATCGAATGTGTTCATCACGTTTACAAA
>JAVXUM010000017.1:3988506-4000030 GCA_035590655.1 Pouteria glomerata | reverse complement strand
TTTAGTTGTAGTCAAATTTTCAATAATTTTTTAACAACTCAAAAAGTGGTTGTTAGATTTTTGTGTTTGATAAAATAAATAAAATTTTGAATAACCTTTAACAAATTTTAAGTATTTTGGTGTTTTTGACAAATGTTACTCAAGAAGGTGTTTGATAAGTAAAATTTCGAATAATTTTTGATAATTTTTTTTTTTTATAAATTGTAATTTTTAATGTATTTGATGAATAAAAATGCATTTTTTAACAAAAAAAAAAAATATAACTTTTAATTGTTTGATAAAATTATTACTGTAATAGAATAAAAAAGTGATTACTTTTGTGTGTTTAGTAAAATTTTTTACTGTAACAAAATAAAAAAAATAAAAACATATAACTTTATTAAATAAGCAATTACTGTAACGACTCAATTTTTAGTAATTTTTTGTATTTTTATTTGCTTCCAAACGGGCTCCAAAAGTTAAGATGCTTCCTTTTGTCATGTAGAAATAGCCATTGCACGTGATGCCACCCACGATAATGTCATCAACAGAGATTCTTGCAAGATTTCATTAAAACCCACTTTTGCCAACGTGTGAAAATAAATCAAGATTCCGCTACGAACTCTTACAAATCCAGTTCTAAAGAATTTCAAATCAAGCAAAACTGACCCTAACCTAACAACATTGTTAAAACAACAATCACCGCAGCACTATGTTCATTTAAAAAAAAAAAAAAATCAATCAAACGGAGCACTCACCTTGCGACTACGTTCTGGCTTACGTGAAAAAACCCCTGCTATATACCCCTTACATCCTATCTTGAGGGAACAAAATGGGGTATACGATGGAGGTTATCCGAAGAGAAGCGAAACAGAATGTTTCAAAGGACACCAATGCAGTTAAAATTTTGCACAAACCAATTAAATATTTTATTTTACAAGAAAATTGCACTCAACAGTAGAATACCAACACCCACAGGTCTCATATAAGCATAGCCACCACGGTAGACATATAGAGAAGGGCAGCCCGATGTGGTTGAATTTGAAGATGGTGCAAGTGAAGTACCATTTACAAGGGTGCCATTTCTCCCACCACTGCATCAACAAAAAACCAGGTTACAAATTTCAGCAGCTTGTCCACACCACTATGCTTCTTGTTTAAGGATTATTGAGATGGAATGCGGGAATAGAAGTCAAACACAATCAAATTAAAGGACATGATACATGTTTAGCAAATGAATAAAAGACATGAAAGTAATGCAGATAAACTGAATTTTACATAAGAGGGATTCAAAGTTTCATACCTTCCTGGAAACTTACAGGAACCATGACCTACGCACACACAACAAACATAGTTAATTTTAAAGATTCTGCCCACTCATCAATGCACTGTGCTGACACCAAATGGACTTCCAAAAGAACAATGTACTAATGCTTACTTGGATCAGTTGTAGTAACAGCAGCAACCCCATTAAAGTTACAGGTCCCTTCAGCCATATCCATCTGGTGATAATACGCATCAAAAGCATACGTTGCATGTGCAATCACATTATCTGGTTGATAACATGGTTGCCCCTGCAACAGGGGAGAGCAATCGACTTTTCCTGGTCCACAAGCCCAATCCAAGGCTGCTTGAAGCATCTTTGGGTCAGCACCATCCCTTGCTACACAATAGGTAGTGTTTGTAGTATCATTTGCCAATACCGTACCAGAACCCGTCAAGTGTAAAGTATAAACTGGCATCCCGTTGGCATAAAATAGTCCCCAATTCTTCTCCGAAACTGACCCCAGTCTCAAATCTTCATTGTAAAGCTCATAAATGTAAGTACTCACCGCAATTCCAGGGTGTTTGGGAGTCCCCGTGTTGTTATACACATGCCTAATTAAATTGCTATTGTAAGTGTTAGCATTATCGAGAGTGGCATCTGGCTCCGATGAGTCACCCTTGGAAGGCCAGCCTGATTCAGTCACTATGATGGGGATATTAGTGAAATTCAGATAGGACATTGCAAAATAAGCTGCATCAACTATTGCATCGAAAACATTAGTGTAGTGCAGAAGCGTGTTAGAGTCCACAGCTTCCTTGTTTGGAGGGAGAGAACGGAAAAGTGCATAGTCCAATGGAATCACTCCATTTGATCGCATGTAATCATAATAGGGGTACGCATTTAGCATAAGGTACGACCCCGTGGACTGCAAAAATTTGAGCAAAGGAACCATGACTGGGTCCCAAGAACGATTGAAAAATGCTTGGGATGGTGGGAAAGAGTCAAGGATAATGGATGACGAGTGTGGGGTAGAGACTTTGATTTGGGTATCAAGATTGGATGCAACAAGAGCAGATTGGATGAATTTCATGGCAGAGACTAAAATAGGAGCAGCATTTGGAAGTGTGGTAAGAACTTCAGATCCAACAGATATGGCTGTGATGTTGGTGGCAGGGACATGGGACACAATGTTGCGAGCAACCCAATTGGCAGCAGTTGCATTGGATTGACCGATGCCTAGCAGCTGGTCATTGGGAACAGAGACAGTTACATGGATTCCAGTGTTCGCGAGTGCAAGTAGCATGGCTCGGTCAGTATCATAGAGCCTCACATGTCGGATATTCTGAGACTTGAGAAGGGCCACAACCTGAGTTGGGCTCGGCATATCCGAGAGGTCAGTGCCAATGTTCACACCAATAAAAGCATCTGCAGAAAAAGCACACAAGAGTGCAGGTTGAGAAAGAAAAATGTCAGCAAAAAAAAAAAACAAATAACCAAGCTTTCAAATTGGTAATCAAGTAAAACATTCCACATGATGACCAGCTTTGTAGGAAAAGTTTTGCATGAATTTGGAACGAGGAAATAGGGGAAAAAAAAAAGATATATTTTGCATGTATTTCAAACATGAGAAAAATAGGCAATTTCCTGATTAATTCATTTGTAAGTGTTAGCAGCAAGGTTTTATTAGATTGTTTTGATGATAATAACTTAACTTTAATATATTTTTATTTCATGATTCAAAATGGAAGCAAATTGTTTTGGATTATTTTTTGAACCATTATATGTATTTTTATCATCTTTTCTTATATTTGGAAGATTTTTGACTTCTGCAGGATTTGGCCCGTAAGAAGATTTGTTTCAATCTTAAAATTGGTTTGAATTATTTTTTGGGAGAAGTGTCAACACCAAGATGGATTAATGTCAACACCTTTTGGGCAGTAAGCTGAAGGATACTTCCACTATGGAATGTGTCAACACCATAAAGGAGTGGTGTTGACATATTTGAGGCAAAATACCCTCCAACCAAAAGGTGTCAACACCAACGTCAGAAATTAGCTTATAATTGGAAAGGGATCTCCATAATTTCTTTAAGAAACAAATAAAGGAATTGTTGTATCAATTACCCAACCGCTACATCCACCATTCAACAGACATATTGAAGATCCACCACAGCTAGTTTCAAGCCGTAATATAAAAAGGACTGTTGGAGAAGATGGAAGACACATCTTGGAGAATCAAAATGAAAGCACTCCATTGTTCAAAAGTTTCAAAAGCCTTAACTGTTATTCATTTGTTCTTCTTTCTATTTATCTACTCTTTAAAGAGTTTTATTTGCATTGAGATAATCACTTTATTATGAGATTCAATTTTTGTGAGAAATACGTCTATGGGTTGGGGTATATTTTTACGTTGTATAAAAATGTCTTATTTTATAGCCTAGTTGATCTTCAACTCAAAGATGTTAATCTAGGCTATAAAAAATGTTAATCTTCCACTTCTAACCTTGAATATCAACACATTACACTTGTAATTCACGGAAATTGATAGATTTGTACACCCAATCATAGCACAAATGATAAATAAAAAATGTTTTGGCATAGTTTGATTTCTATAAATATAAACTCAAAGAGGAAGGAAATGGAGAATATTTAAAGTCCTATAATGAAAACAACCTTTAAGCATTATAGATCACAGATATATATCAAATGTTATAGACATAATAAACCTGTATCTATATATCTTTTCAGGTTTTGGCTGAATATCATAATAGGTGCTCAACAAATCTTACAATGCCAGAACTAAATTGTAGAGTACACTCAAACTTATTTCATCCTCTCTCCCCAGTAGAATTTGATCCTAGCCTTTGACCCACATATTTTCATAATTTGGCTCCATATGGGGATGGTTTTTGACCTGCTACATGACAACACCAACAGCTTTTTCATTTATGACAGGCATCATGTTCAATTTCAGATGGCAGCATTCTGTTTCACAGAAAGGGCTCATTTCAGAGCTAGAAGGAGGGAGAGAGACAAAAATGTACACACGGATGAGTGAACCAAGAAAGATACAGGCTGTATCCTGGGAACTTTCTCTTTGTCAAAGGCAGCAAATTAAAATAAATTGATGACAAATTAAAGTCCTCCATGAACACCTAGCCGGAACAACAGGTTCAGCAGGCAACTACATGCTGATGTACAGATTTTCACGGTTCATTGGTTAAGTTATTCATTTCCTAATACCAACTCCGCAAAGTCTTAGTCCCAAACTAATTGTGGTAAGCTGCATAAATTCTTTATTTCATAAATAAACCTATAGTTTCCAAATATTTCACAAATATAGCCCCCAAAAGCACGCAATGAAGGTTAACTCTATTACTACTACGGTTGTTATTGCTGAAACAACCTCACAGACAGATCCTAATCGAGGCTTAGGGGTTGTTTGGAGCTATGAAAAGCTCTGAAAATCTCTGAAAAACTCTCAAAAATTTCAAAATTCTCTATTACTTTTTATACATTCACACCTATTATAACTCTAGAAAAAATTACATAACTCAAGTTCGATTTATCGAATAGCTGTAATTTTTTTTTTAATGTGACCACCGTTATCTAAGCTACCAAACAAGACCCATTGTCAATATTTTTTGAAGAAATTTGAAAATCGTTCTGACGGATTTCAAAACCGTTCCGACGGATTTCTCTGTAAAAGTCAATATTTTTCACTATTCATCTCTGAAAAACGTGGTTTGTCACCAAACACCCAAATATCACTCGAATCACATTTTTCATTATTTTTCGTTGTTTTTCGTTACTCCAAACAACCCCAATGTTTTCATAATCTAAATTGAAAACTAAAAAGTGATCGCATTTTAAAATTTGCTCAAACTTGTTTACTTAAAACCAACTATCCTTAAATAATAACGAAGTTCCGAAAACATGATAGTTTAACCAAACACAAACGTTTTATTTATTTATTATTATTATTTATTTTTATTTTTTTTGAGGGGCAAATGTCAAACACAATTTTTAATTTTCAGTACAACGTAAACATCGCTAAATTTAAATTTACCTCCAATCGTCATTATATCCAATGCAAGAACAAACATGGATCAATATCGCGTTCCAACAAGAGCAGCCAACGTTAAGTTTCATCAAGCATAGACCAATAGCTCCGACAAGACTGTCCATTAACACATTGAAATTAATATCAAGTTCATAGCATCTTTCCATATTTCAAATTTCTCCAAAATTTTCTTCCACCGTAGGAACAATGAATGGTTCACAAACGAGCAGCGTAATAAAATACTTGAAAAAGCATTTGCTTTGAAATTTTTTGTTTCTCATATTTTAGAATAGCTCGTGTTTTGGATTAAAAAAAAAAAAAGGCCTAGAACAACTTTGATCATTTTACTTTTATGTGTAAAGTCATTTTTTATTTTTTAAAACAGATTTTGAAAACACGAATGACTAAATGTATTTTGACCTATTTTTGTCATTTTCAAAACTACAAGATAAAAAACGAGGCCAAATGGTATAAAACTAATTTTGAAAACACAAATAATCAAATGTGTTTTGACCTATTTTTGTTGTTTTAAAAAATGCAAACTAAAAAACGAGGCCAAACAGATATACCAATTGGGCTCTAAACATTCCATTTATGTAATTCACTACAGACAGAAGAGAAGAAGAAAAAGTAAAGACCTTAAAATGTTAAAAACAACTACTGGGGTCTTCCAGATCTTTCATGGGAAAGGGAAAAAGAGGAAAACTTCCTGCAGGCACCACGGCTCCACCTCTGCTTTAAATGTCTCTGCAATATCAAACACCATTCGCTACAGAGTTTACTTATGAATTACTCCCCAGAATTACCGCTAGAGCCTCCTGGCCAACTTCTGGCATGGGGCATGCAAATATGCAATTTCTTAGAGTGAGTGAAATATTGATTGACATTGTTATTCTCACCCAACAAGAAAACACAAAGTCAACTAAAGTTTCAGGGTTCCTTTCTGGCACTCAAAAACAGAGCTTGACCCAAAAGGGAGGCAAGCTAAGTCAATCAAGAAATCAGAGTGGGGAGAGTTTAGGAGCTCAAGAAACTAGGAAAGAAAATGTAAAGAAATGAACATGTTATCATAAAACAAATAATTAAAATAAAATAAAAATGCCATATAAAGAAAATAAGACCCTGCATATATATGTTTATGCAACTGAAGTTAGGGAGGGGCAATGTAATGTAGTCAGAAACAGTGTTTGTGCATGAGATTTATATAGAAAAATATTGAATGGTATGGCCCACACAAATGGCAAACCCAGAATCTCAAGGTAACCTTCCTACTTGCTAGTGGATAAAAGAGTCATTTCATGTGACAACTGTATGATTCAAATTCCATTGCTCTTTTCATCCCAATCACAGATTTCTTTGACTCGAGTCCCATCTTGTTACCATAATCCCCATCATTAGTCTTCTTTTCTTCCAGCTGCGCTTCAGTTTCTTCATCTGAAAAATAAAAGGTTCAAGTGTTTACAGTGACTGGAATTTTTTTTTTTTAGTACAAATAGAATCACAAATATATGAGGATATGGAGGTGGGGAGTTGGACTCAACCCTAAATTTAATCCAAGGAAGGGGGGCACTTATCCACTAGGCTGCCCCTCTTGTCCAGCTTGAATGTTAAGCAAAAAAGGTAAAAACAAGTTAGTTGGGAGTAAAATAATGTCAGTTCAGCATCATGCAAAAACTTCAACATTTTATGGCAATAAAAGAAAGCCAGACCATAGAATAGCTCAGTGGATATAGCTCATCAACCCACAAAGTTGGCCGTGGATTTGAGTCTCATTGAGTGGGGTGGACTGTGAGTTATTATGAAATGTAATGTTGAATGTTCTCAACAAAGCATTAATACAAGATAGTTGAGCACCTACATGTGTGTGTGTCTTTGTGAAAGAATCTTCAAGTTCACATTCATTGGTTATCTGCTAAAACTACAGTTTACGAATGTCCCTGGAGTGAAATTAGTTACGGGAAGCCAGGAAAAACAAAGAAAGATTAAATAAATGATGAAAGAAAAACCCTACCTGAAGCAGTTGCTAGAGAGAATTCAGTGAGGCCTCTAACACAGTCCTTCAATGCTTGGAGTTCAGCCTCTTTCGCATGGAGTTTAGATCGGGCCTGATGCAGTTCAGATTCTAGCTCCCCAATCTGGCTTTCTTGCTGTTCAATGAGAACATGGCACAATTTCTGATCCAGGTCGGATGGCAAAACGCCATTAAATTGATAAAGATTGGAATTCAGGCTATGTGGTTTGTAAAATCTTTCAGCTGGAGCAGCGTTCTGCACAACATAAATTATATGCATGTATTAAGTCGAGATGATAACTCTTACTTGGCTCTACCATATATGTTAGGCCCTTTTGGAGGTGGTGCTTGGAATGTGTAATGCTATTCTTGGTTCTGCTGTATCAACTTCCCCTTTGTAAGTAGATTAGTCAAAAATTGAAGATAACTGTGACTTGGGGATTACCATGGTTTTTTTTTTTTTTGGTAAGTGATTACCATGGTTGCTTAGGAACAAATTCATTCATAAATAGTATTTTCCAACAGCCATTTAACTTCTCATTCCTAGATGGTAAATAATTAGAGCCATAGGAGTGGAAGCATCCCATATCTCATGATCTAATCCTTATGAGAATTTTTCTTTGATTGCTAAAACCTTTGAGGTGTATACAAGGACCTCCAGAATAGGTTTATTCACTCATTTTATTGTAATTTAATAGAAGGAACAATAGGGATGCTCTTGTTTTTTTTCTTTTTTTTTGGTAAAACTATAAACATAACCGATGGGCTATGTGACATATGACCGAGGTTTGCATGTCCAACTAGTCATGTGAGACACTTATATACTTACCCTACGTCCCGAGTGTTTGACACGTGTAAGTCCTCATTTGGAATAGTTAATTAACATAGAAATGGCTGCACGAGACAGTTAAAAAAGCTACGGTATATATACTCTTCTAAATGTATAAAATACCAGCGTTAGTGTACACAAATGTGCATGCGTAATTGGAAATTCACCCAACAAGTATGTTTAGCAATTCAAAATTACTATATGACAATGCATAAATCTTTCATTCATACTATGCACGCAATAATCTATAACATTCTGTAAATAACTTTTTTTTAACCAATAAAACCAAAGAAACATATTAAAGATAGAAATATTTTTCCATGCTCTCATATCATTGGGTTAACTGCATCAAGGACATGACCTGCTGTCTAGCATCAGACGAACATTCAGGTCTTCAACAGTGAAGGCAATGCACATCTCAAGGATAAGAAGCATTAAATGCACTAATAAGAAGGTAATCTGAGCAGATGAATCGCTGGGAAGGAAAAGCAAAGAGGACAGAGCTCACCTCAGAAATATCTGATATTCTTCTTTCAAGACCAGAAGCTTGTGTGGTGCACCAAGAAAGCTTTTGCAGTTCAGACTCAAGCTCTTGTTCCAGAGGGTCCATTTCCATAATGTCTTGTCGTGGCTCTTCCGTAAGAACACTACTTGCGCATTCACCTTCTTCAGTCGCAAGGAAGCCAAAATCTTGGGTATTGTCCCTTATCTCAGTTCTTGACTGAGGTACCAATTGAGCATATTTGCCTCTTATTTTGTCATGATCTGTATTCATTTCAGTTTCAGAACTCCAAACTCCCAGATTGCGGGATGATTTTCTTCTAGAAAGTTCAGTCTTTAATTCTTGAACAACTTTCGCAGTCTCATCCATTGCAGTGTTCAGCCTACTGATTTCGGTCTTCCCAGCAGACATAATATACATGATTCCAACACCAAGTCCCAAACTGAAAATAGAATTGTCTGGAAAGGAATAACATGAATTAGACGTGTAGAGCTCAAAGCTGTTAAGAAATTTGTAGTCTTTAGCAGCAGAAACTGCGGGAAAAAGACGAACAATCCATCATAAATTCGACAACAAAAATGGGTACAATTATGCAGAAAAGGATCTTACAAGTTATTTCCTGAGAACTATAAATCATTTGAAAACATTTTTGTCCCAATAAGTTTACAATAAGCAAATATATTATAAGCCTGTTGAGATACAAACAAAGGGTTCAAGCCACAGATCACACCCAACTGAAGATTTTCAAAGATTTAGAACAACAGTTGGTTCCACGATACGTGAATATATATATATATTTCCATACTAACCTTTGGAAGAACAAGAATCACATTTTCCAGGGGCATTGTTGCTAGTTCGCCTCTTCTTCACGCAGAAGGCTAATTTCCTTCCGCTCTTCCTCTGATCCAAAAGCCCACTTTTCTTCTCGAATTTTCTAAACCCAGTACTATGAAAACTCTCCACATTTCCCCTGTTTCCTCCATAATCATTCCCTGATTTCTTCCGCAAATTCTTGGACCCAAAACGAGACCCAGTCTCCGAACTCGAGAACCTAAAAATCGATCGATCACCGCTGTCACCGACTGTTGCACAGCTCTGCGTCTCCGACTCGGAGTCGTAGCCATGAGTGATTAAAACTCGGGATTTTGGAGTACCCAAATGTTGCTCTTCTTCTTCTTGGGAGAGATTATATTTTGCATCAGTTTCTTCGGAAACAATAATGTTGTTTGGATCAGCATTGGCGTTGAGGAAGCGTTTTGCGAAGAACCCAGACCCCGCCGCCGCTGCCGCACCCAACAGAACTTGCCACATGGTGCTTGATTTGCAACGAAATCAGGGGTTTTTAGAGAGAGAGAGAGAGAGAGATTGTAATTTCGGAATCAAATTGAGGAATCAATCAAACTAAAAACTGAACTTGTGAGAGAGCAATGAACTAGTAAGACAGACGGTGACTTTGAAAGCCCGTCCGGTTGCCGGATTTTTCCCAACTTCTCAGTTTTTCAAATTTTTTTTAAACTTTTTGAGCGTTTGGAAACATTCAATTTTTTTACTTAGTTTTTTTAAATACTAATATTTTACTAAATGTATAAATAAAAAATTGGTTTTAATTACCAAATGAATAATTTTTGGTGCCATATTTTTTAGCAAAATTTTCTTACCAAATGCATAAGAATTAAAAAAATATGTAAAAATAAAAAAAAAATGTTTTTTATTAGTTTGGTGAAAAAATTAATTTTTTTTTTTTAAGTTTGTTATGAAGCAACTCCAAAGCGTTAGAAATGTGAAGGGTTGGTTTGACCGCCTTAGCCAACACGTGTGGTGTTGCAAAGGCCTTTGTTCGCTCACGTGCTTCCCGCCCTGAGCCATTTTCACAATTGAATTTGGGACAAAATTAAGTTTTTGTTAATATTTTCTCTAAATCTAAGGCTGCGCTGGAAGTCTCAATTAATCTCAAAATATTTCAAAAAATTTGAAAGATTTTAATATTTTTAAACTTTAAAAATTAAATTTTTTTTAAAATATTCTGTTAAAATCCATTAGAACACACCATTAACAGAATTTTTAAAAAGTTATACATCACTATATACTAAAAAATTTCACAAAATTTTAAAATTTTTCAAATTCGCAATTAATATTTTGTCACGTATCACTTTGTATAATTTTTAATAACTTTATATCAAATCAAACACGACCATCCAACTATTATTTCAAAACAACTTTTACACTTTAAATTTTAAAAAATTTCGCTTTTGATTTTTTCTGAATTTAGTTAGAACTCCAAACGCAGCCTAAATAACATCTATTTATATTTACGTTGGTTTGCCAACAGAATTATTTTTAGCTTCTCTATTTTTTTTTCATTTTATATGAATTATCTCACCAAAATTTAATTTTTTATTTAATAATTTTAAAATCTTAAACTCATTTATAAAACATAAAATACTTGTAAACAAAAAAATTTTCAAGTACGTATAAAAAATTTTATTTTAATCTTATGCGTGAATATTTCTCTTCTTTTTGTAATTTTCTATGGATATTAGTAACATTCCTCAGAACTGTCAAATAAAAAAATTTTAATGAAAAAATCATATAAAAATAAAAAGAAAAATATTTCATTTTATTTTCCCAAACCAACTATTACTGCAGTATAATTATAATTTGGATAAAAATGATAAAACTTATTGTTAGCTAACCAGTAATTCAAGTCATGTTTAGAGTTTTAAATTTTTTCGAAAAGCTCCTAAAATTTTTAACTTTTTCTAATTAAATTTCACCACGTATCATTTTTATATCACTATAACACTAACTTTTAATTATTTTTTTAACTTTTTCAAAACTTCAAACACTCCAATAAACTACCAAATTTTTCATCAA
>JAVXUM010000017.1:3942571-3956739 GCA_035590655.1 Pouteria glomerata | reverse complement strand
ACATATTAAAAATTACAACTAATAATTTTTAATAAAAAATACTAAAAATTATTAAAATTTAAACTTTAAAAGGTAGCTTATTCATACTTTCAATAGATTGGATTCACTCGAAGCATTTCAGTTGGTGTGCATAATTATATGCACCGCTTATTGGACCTGTCATTATGTTTTAGCATGTTAGGTTGCATTTAGTACGTGGTTAAGAATTAGAATTAGGAAACAAATGTTAGGAAATCAACTATTAATCTTTTAACCCATGAGTTTTTAACCTTTTTTATATCATTCCCATAAAAATTAACATTTAAACGTTATATTAGAAAAAAAATATTAATATGTTTAAATTTTCATAAAATATATGAGTAACGTCAAGTAATCAAAAGAATTTAATAAAAGAAGTAAAATGAAAATATGTGATTCTATTACTTGAAAGTAATAAATTTACACACAACATCTGAATAGAGCAATTGAATAAGGTGCGATATAATATTAGAATAAATGATGCAGATATGCAATATAGAATATGACATATTTTACCATGTATATCACATCTTCTGTTTGGTTTTTTACATAGTGAATTGGAATAAAGCATACAAGTGGACAATTTTGCCTTTTATAAAAATTATAATATTCATTTGATATAAATAATTAAAATGATTTATATATATATTGGATTAAATGGAAAAAAAATACTCTCGTTAATAATACAAAATAATCTTATTTAATAAATAGTTTATTTTATGCTACTTGCATGAATTAATTTTTTATTTTGAAATTGTTAAATTCAAAAGCTATATAAGTACTTAATAAATAGTTTGTTAGTTTCTTGATTTAATTATTCATTTTAAGATATTTTTTAAAAATAAAATAATTATATAACTTGAGACCAAACTCCTTATGTACTTAATTAATTAAATTCAAAATAATTACTTGAAAATTATTAGTGCATAAGTAAATCATGATAGGATATTATTCCAAGATTGATCTATGATTTATTGATTGTGAAGGAAAGATTGAAAAATTATGGACAAATAAGATTAATAGGGTTCGAGAAAAAAAAAAATAACAAGATGAACCTCAAAGAATATTCAAAATTTTTGTTAAAATTATATTAAACCTTTAAAAAATGTTCCAATTTTAAAAAGGCTGTCTCCACCGCTGTCCTTTCTCATTCCTGTTTTGTTAGTGTATCCCACCGAACAAACATGCTCTTAAAATTTGTTTTAATTACAATTTACAATAATCACCTCATTTTGGTTTTATTTTTTAGTAATTTTTATAATATAATAATATTTTTTAAAATACACCTAACACAATTTAAATGGATTGAGAACAACATTTATCTTCTTTTTCACTTTTGACCCCATGATTCTCGCGAGCAATATGGTCCCCCCGGAATTTTAGTTAGAGAGTAATGAGCCAAAAATTTAGATATTTGTAAGAGATAATGAAAAGGTAAATATATATATATATATATTGCATTAAATCATTAGAAATTTTAGGTTCAATATTTTTAAATTTTTTGGCTTTGCTGCACATATTACTTACTGATGCTTAATCAACCAAATAATAGGTCCCAATGTCCTTCTTTTGTTTTGGTTAAGTAATTTCCTCCTCCTTCCTTTCTTTTCCCCCCTAATTCTGGCTATAACCACTTCTAGAAATGTCCATTAGTAGGCTGGAAAACATTAAATTAAGTTAAAAAAAAATGATTTTACTTATTTATTTGTTTATATCCTTTGATTTTTTTTTTTGGGTTGCAAATCAAAGGTGGAAGAGAACTGGAGCCCCCGATTAGCCTACTGGGAAATGAAGTAGTCTGATTATTAAGTGGGACCCAGTTGGCCAGCCCAAGGAGTGGGGTTTCACAAGCAAGAACCAGCTGTTGTTGTTCCTCATGTGGTCGTTGAAACTCTCCTCCTCTGTGCAAGATCTGGTTTTTCTCTTCACTACAATCCCAAAGATAGTGGTCCAATTCCTCATCTTTTTGCTTTTGCTTGGATATATATAGAAAGGAACTGTGAGGAGAAGAAGAATCTCTGAGAGATCTGGAAACTTCAGTTGGAGGTACTTGTGTTGTTTATTTTCTCGCAAACCAAACATTATAGTTGATTGAGTTCTGCTGGAAATTTACATCTACAGTTGAATTAGAAGGTTGGTTGTTGATTTTCTGTTAAGTTTTTGCAAATTTATTGTCTGGGTATTGTATATTTTCTTGTAAATCAAGCCGTTTGTTGGTCTGTTTGACTTTATGAAAGCTGCGTTTTATCTCTTATGTTCTTTTATTTTCCGTTCGGTTGCTGAGAAAATGATGGATTAGGAAAGAACTTCGAATAATCCATAGATTGTGCATAATTTGGGCCTGATGCCTCACGGACTCTCACACAGTTGTGCCTAAATCAACTAAAGGCCTTTGTTTGAGGTGTGTTCTGCATCACTTGGGAACCAGAATAACTGACATTATAGAAAGTTTGATTTTTGTTTATTATTCTCCATATTTCTTAGCAACAGAACAGTGTTCAAGTGACACAAGCTACGGCAGATCTCTTCCTGCAAATTTTTTTTTTTTTTTATTTACTTAGCAATATATATTGTTGTTGTGATATCTTAAATAATTATAGCAGCAGCTGAAATCTTCTGATATATATATATATATTTTGGCAGTAGCAGAATAGACTGGGGAATGATACATATAGATGGGGAGGAAAGGAAACTGGTTTTCTTCTGTAAAGAAAGCTTTCAGCCCAGAGTCCAAGGGAAAGAAAGGCCAGGTTTGAAAATTTTTCTATTGGTTCTCTAGTAAGGATCTTGAATTTGAATGGCTTTTATGATAAATTTAATACATTTTTTCAGAAATCAAAGGAAAAATGGTCTGAGAAGGAAAAATTTGCTGTTCCTGATTGCTCAACTTCAGAAACTGTCACAGTGCCTCACCCTCTTCCTCCACCAGAAGAGGTGAAATTGGCTAAAGTGGAAAATGAACAAACCAAACATGCTTATTCTTCTGCAGTTTGCAATGCCACGGCAGCTGAGGCTGCCGTTGCGCCACCTCGGGCTGCTATTGCACCTCCTCGAGCTCCTACAGAATTTGCTCAACACACTGTGGTGCCTCAGTTTATAGGCAAATCGGAGGAGGAAGTCGCAGCAATCAAAATTCAAACAGCATTCCGTGGATACTTGGTATTTTTCTCATTCTTTTCAGTTTCTTGTTTTTTCATTGCCTCTGTATTTGTTGTATTTAATGTCATTCTCTCGAAAAAAAAAATTCCTGTATTATTTTAATGAAAGTTCTGCTAAAAATCATTTAGAAGCTGTTTCCACCACTTCAATTCAGTTTGAATACAAGCATGTCTATAATTTAGTTCTCACTGTTTAAAAACATGCATTTGAATTGCCCAACAGTCTCCTAGGGAAAGGAAAAAAAAAGTTTCCATTGCAAACTTAATGAGAATATTTTATAGTAATGATTGTATTTAAGAAGTAACTGATCTTAATTTCCTACTCTGATTCTTTTCTGTTCTGATTCCAAGAGTTAATAGTCAGACGGTTGGAAAGGTTGAGAAACATTTTTCTACCAATTTTATTTACTGTACTTTACAATTGGCTATGAAAACTGCCTACAACGATGGAAACTGTCAGTATGAGAGTTCTTGCCTGTAAATGTCTATGCATTAGTTTTCTTGATGTCATCATTATTATGTTTATATTTTGCTTAAAGGAGAGATGCTAGGAAAACTGCCTCCATGTAGGGGCATTTGTAAGAAATTTATGGTTATTGAAAATCTGAGAAATGTATAATATGGTTATTTTATTGGCTTATGTATGTTATTGTTTTTCTCCAATTTGTTTGAAGCCAGACAGTATTAATTAATCTTGACCCCATTGGAACTTCATCATCAAAACTTTTCTTTATATATTTTGGTATTTCTTTTTATTTTCTGATTTTTCTTCCCTACAACTTTAGTATTGGGTCATACTAGAAATGATGAAATTATCAACTGGTTTGATATTGGAGTTTCATTGTCTTCAGGCAAGAAGGGCATTGAGGGCTTTGAGAGGGCTTGTCAGACTGAGATCATTGGTGCAAGGGCCGCCTGTCAAACGCCAAACTGCAAATGCTTTAAGATGCATGCAGACTCTAGCCCGTGTGCAATCTCAAATCCAGTCTAGAAGGATAAGGATGGTGGAGGAGAATCAGGCACTTCAGAGACAGCTCCTACAGAAACATGCAAAGGAACTTGCTAATTTGCGGGTTAGCTTTCTTCTATGACTCCTTTCTTTTCTTCAATATAGTTCTGCCCACCCAGTGTTTGATGTGGCGTCAAATTTGTTATTGGCCACCTTTTAAGTTGCAGTTAGTATTCTGTCAAGGACTTTGAGACACTTCAAGTGGTTCTATGGTATTTGGCCACGACTGTCTTCTAGGCTGTTTGTTGAAGTCTGGCCGGTCACAAAATTCCTTTGCACGTCTTTGATAAAATGCACATGGGATTGCAATCCTTATTCAGATTCCTTTCAGTTCAATGTTTTAAAGGCCTCCATGCCAGATGTCCTGGTTTCCAAACAGTTTCTTAACTTGAGCCATGAAGAGAGGACATTTCCCATAGAGAATCTCGAGTGCTTTTTGCTTATTTGGAAACAAATTGCTCTGTTATTTGTCTCTCTTATCTGAATACAATTGGTTTTAATGTTGTGACAGATTGGAGAGGAATGGGATGACAGCCTACAATCGAAAGAACAGATTGAAGCAGGTTTACTGAGCAAGTACGAGGCAGCCATGAGAAGAGAGAGGGCACTAGCTTATTCATTCTCTCATCAGGTAATCTTTTCATCTATCTCCATTTGTCTTTATTTTTTTATTTTTATTTTTAGAACAGTTTGTATTTATGTCTGAATGAGCCTTGTTAAGGCAAACTGAGTTAAAACGTCTGTCAATCGAGGTTGAAAGTATATCCACATTAGATGAAGTTAATTCAGGAGTTGCTTATAGGGAAAAAAGAAAAATTTGCATCTTTCCTTCTAGTTGGAGCGAAGTTGCATTTCCTTGCATCTTGATTTATTATAAGTGTATATTTTTGGCTCTTAATTCTTGACTAGTTTAAAAAGTTTTTCAGCCTTTGATTTAGTTTTTCACAAATTTGAAATAAGCAGCAAACTTGGAAGAAGTCAACAAGATCGGCAAATCTAATGTTCATGGACCCAAACAATCCTCAGTGGGGTTGGAGTTGGTTGGAGCGATGGATGGCAGCCCGTCCATGGGAGACCCAAAAGGAACTCAGCAATGACCAGTCATCGATAAAGAGCACCAGCGTCAGCCTATCTGGAGGAGAAATCACCAAAGCTTATGCTCGCTACCTACTCAACTCTGACAAACCTTCCCCGGCTTCAAGCCAAAAGCCAAGCCGCCACCGGTCCCCATCAACTCCCTCATCCAAGCCAGGATCTTCAGCAGCTGCCCGGAAGTTAAAGCCTGCGAGCCCCAGAGGGAGTGTGTTTGGCCCAGATGATGACACAAAGAGCACGATCAGCTTGCAGTCGGAGAGGAATAGGAGGCACAGCATTGGTGGATCATCAGTGAGGGATGATGAGAGCCTGGCTAGCTCCCCAGCAGTTCCAAGTTACATGGCACAAACTCGCTCTGCAAAAGCCAAATCTCGGATGCAAAGCCCATCGGATTTGGAGAACGGGACACCCGAGAAGGACTCAACAACGGCTTCATCCGCAAAGAAACGTCTGTTGTTCCCGGCTTCACCAGCTAGGCCAAGGCGGCACTCGGGTCCACCAAAGGTTGATACTAGCTCCATTGCAAAAAAGCAGAGTTTGGGAAATGGAGGGGCCAATCCAATGGCTTCTTCTGGTCCAGGAGCATAAAGAATTTAGCTACCTGGACTTGGGTGAGGTTGATGAAGAACTCTGATAAAAAAGATAGTCATTTGATTCATGAATTTATATACTCCCACTCACGTTAACCATTTAAATTTTATTTATTGCTTTGAGGTTGATTGTTTGTTTTGGGGTGAAACCAATCTATTGGGTGAATATTTGTTATTATATTGCTTCTTATTGTTTTGTTTCCTCTCATTGTTAAGATTGTGAATGATTTTAGGAAAAAAGAAACAGCTTGGAGTTATGATTATGTTACATTTCCATGCCTTAGATACAGGTGGTATCCACTTGTTCGTTTCTTTGTCTCAATTTTTTTCTGGCAGCTTGTTCGGAGTGTCAATTTTTGGGGGAAAAAAGGGCAAAATTTGGATTATTGAGTATTTGATGTATTTTTTAAAAAAAATGTAAAAAGTAAAAAAAAATTAGAAAAAGTATATTCTAGTTTCCGGTTGAATATTCTAGATTATTTTGGAAAAGTGTACAATAGTCTTGAAAATCGTAGAAGTAAAATTTATATTTTATAGGATTTTTTCTTAAACTCCTAAACATATTGTAGGGAATTATAAAGTATTTTAGAAAATGTAAAAAGTTGATTTATCTTGTAAAGTTCTAGATATTTTAGTGAAGGGTTCTAAAAACTAAATTTTACCTGTTGATTAGATTAAATTTTTACGATTTATTGGGTAGGTGAAAGATTATAAATAAGAATGACCCCTTATTTATAAATCATCAAATAAAAACAATAAAAAAAAATTCTCTAATTAGTCTCTTAAAATGTTTTAATTATTTAATTCATTTATCTTTGTTGTTTTTAATATTTTCTTAAAGCAGTAATCAAATTGAATTAGCAATTCAATAAGAGTTAAAAGTGTTTATGTGCTACACAGATTGAAGCGTAAAATTTTAAGTTTATGATAATTATTAATTAAATTAAATAATTATTAATTATATTATTTATCAAAAATAATTTAATTTAATACAAATAAAATAAAATATATTAAATTAAATTAATTATATTATTTATTAAAATAATTTTATAAAATATATTTCATATTAATTTAATTAACTAAATTAATTCTATTATTTATCAAAAATAATTTTAGTTTAATAAAATAATTGAATAAAATAATTTATTTCAATATGATGCAAAAAAAATGGACAAAGTATTAAAATGATAAAATATTTATAAAAAAAGAATAAAAATACCTTTTTTATATTTTTCTGTCCAAGTTTTTATTTTTTAAAAAATATAAAAATAAAAAAAATTAATAAACATGTTCTTTATGCCAACTTTTAAAAACATATAACCTTAAACAGAAAAATAATAATAGTAAATTTTACTAAATGAGACTTAAAAATTTTATATTGTTATCAAACATATAAAAAATACTAAACATATGAAAAGTTTTGCTCTTTGGATAAAAATAAGAAAAAATAAAAAAATTAACCTTTTTTTTTCTTTTTTAGTGAATTATTGATAGTTTTTTTATTTTTTAACAAATGTAACTAGCATGTCCAAAACTTACAACATTAAAAAAAAAAATCAAATTTTGACAAAAAAACTATATAAAAAATTTACCAAAAATATAAATTAAGAGGATGTTTGAAAGAAAAAAATTTGATAAAAAGTATTATAGAAGTATAATTGATTTGGCATAAAAATAATATATTTTAAAATTTAATTAAAAAAATATAAAAAATAATTAAATTTTAATAAAATTTAATAATTGTTGGTATGCAGGGCCTAAACAACCTGATAAGTCTTCCTCTGAGCAGCTCAATTTTCCCCAAACCGCGGGCGAAGTCACCAAAAGCCGGCGCGTGTAAAATCGAAACTTTGCAAACAGCTCCCATTCTGAATGTCCATTTTCATTCTCACGCGCAACTTTCGAGCACCATAGATATGGTGAGTTTTTACTCCCAACGCATCCAAAGATGTTTATTAAATTTATGGTTTTTTTTTTTTAGTGATTTGTGTTGGAAAATTGTTAGGGTTTTTGTTTTCCTGTTATTTTATAGTGATATTGTGCTTGATTATCCGATTCTAGGGTTATTTGATATCCTTAAATAAAGATATGGAAACATTAAGTTTTTGATTTATCGAGATGTACTGCATTTGATCTGGGTTTTCATGTTGTTGTATGATGATTGGAATTTTTGAGAACGATAGAATGTATGTGGGATTTCTGTTGCAGAACTACGGTTTTGTAAACTTGTGTGTCAACTGTCAAGATCCAACTTTTAGGTTGTTTCAGCTTTTCCCGACAACAGAAACATTTGAGAGCAATATCAAACAAAGTATGTGAACTGAAATAGATTTAAATGTATGAAATTCCACTAATAAATTAATTGAATGCGATTTATTGCGTTTTGACTTAACTATTATAATTATTATTTACTATTGCTTCATTTTGGGTTCTCCGGATATTTAAAATATTTCTGCCTTTTTAATGGAAAAGAAGAGGGCTTTTTTGGTCCTTCTACCATTGCTTTTGAGATGCATTTTTCTTGCTTGATTGCAATTAATTACCTAGTTCGAAGGACCATTTTTGTGGTGCTTCTCTCCTGTTTTGTGGACTTCGTAGATGTGTTTGCTTGTTGTTGATTCAGAGCTGGGTAGTCCACTCATTTTCTTGATGACTGTTTGGTAGTGTGGTGTTGTAGACCTATTCCTTGCGCTAATGTCATTCAAACTCGAAATTTGCACCAGAGTTCACCATTACTGGCAGGACTTGCCGTGGCAGCTGCTGCATATGCTGGAAGATATAGTATACAGGCTTGGCAAGCATTCAAAGCCAGACCACCTAGGATGCGTAAATTTTATGAAGGTGGATTCCAGCCTATGATGACAAAACGAGAAGCAGCTCTTATTCTTGGAGTCAGGTACCTTACCTCTTTGTTGAGTTATGAAATTTACTTATCTAAATTTTGGGTGTTGATTCTCTATTTATCTTTTATCCGAATGCAATGTGATGTGCACAATAATTTGCCTTCATATTCGTTAAATTCTTGTGGCAATCACCATTTACTGTAACGCCCCAAAATTTAATCGAGTGATGTGTGTGCAATTATGGGAATAATAAAATCTAACATAGTTTGCATAATACCCTAGGTCAAGTCTCATCAGCACGGCTACGTCAAGTCTCATTAACACGGCTACCAAAATCCAGTGCCAAATTCAAACTTGTTTAACATGCATGATAATAAAGCATTAGAGAATTACATGTCCCTAAAATTTTGTCTAAATAAAATACATACAATATCATAAGTATAATCCATGCATAGCAAATGTATGACTTCTATCACATGCAAGTATCTTAAAATAAATATAAATACATAACGGCTGAATTTGGTATGACAAAATTTTCTAAAAATCTCTAAAAACTTTTAAAAATTATTCACTTTTTATCTAATTGCACGAATTACGAAGCCACAACTTATTGCACTTTGTCTTATTTTATCTTACTCTTTTATCACTCCAAACACACCCAATAAGTCTCACAAGAAATTTACTACCCACAAGCAGAGTGCATATCAAATATACAAAATGGACGTCAAAAGTCAATGAACCACTCAGGATAATTTCAAGTGCTTGGTACTTGCCCTATAGTTGGCATCTGCAAAATAGTAAATGTGAATTTCTAAACCCCCACTAGTTCGAATCCCAAGTACCTAAGCATGGTAGGTGTGCATTTATCGAATGCATATAATTGTCAAGGCACGGCAATAATACATGTATATATCGTGAAATGCATTGATGCAGTTATTAAGAACACATTATAATCCTCCAACCGTTGTTATTTGCCTTGAGAACTAACGCCTTTATGGGCATGTTCTGTGGATCTGCTACACCCACACCAGTTAACCTGCTAACTAAAACACGACTGCCATGTCAGTATAGGACATTTCATTCCAGAAGAATTCAACCCTTTATGCTTGATTCCCATCATCATGCATGTCATAGCCTAACAACGATGCAATGCCTCAAATAATTCCAATGCAAACTTGTTGAATTAATCACAATATAAATTCCTACAGCAATGACGTGTGCAAGAATATCATTGGTAAAACATTCTAAAACATATTCATTCCGGTATGAATCTTATCATAATTCATCAATTAATTCATGTCTAATGAAACCCAATATAAATGGCAATATATAATTCAGTTCGATTATATAATCATATAAGCATTAAGGGGTCACATGGTTCAAACGCAACACCTTCAGGATGCTTCACTGGATCATTACTGGAAGGTCTAGTGAGCGAATTCCAACATTAATGCATCGAGTTCCTGCAGTGCCTGGTGGTTATTCCCATCAGTGTTGTTAATGACATTTCTTACCATCTGAAATTACCTAAAACACACTATTTTGGCAACTGTATGATGAAGTCCACTTTCCTTTCCAGTTTACTTGAGTTTATTCCGTTTGTCTCGGTGTATTTTGTTCCTTCAAACCAAATATCAGTATTTCACTAGAAATGTCGGTATTGATGAAAACGCATTGGCTAAATATGAAATCAAAGTAACATTTTGAATCGTAATATTACTAGTGGAGTATTAGCATTTTGAATTGTACTTGTACTGGTGGAGATTTAGTACTTAGCAATATTATATGTAGGGGGTGAAGACCAAGGGTATTAACCTCCTGGGGGTGGTGCAACAGCCCCTAGTCACACCACCCGGGTAAAGCTGCGAGACGCCCAGAAAGGAGTCGAACCTACGACCTAGGTATACCACCCAAGCCTTGAACTCGGCCTCTCCACTGAGCTAACCCCAGGGGGCTTAGCAATATTGTATGTATGTATGTATGTATGTATAAATGAAGAAAAAGTAAAGATGGTATCCGCTCATATCTAAAATGAAGAAAAGAAGATCAGGAGCCAGTAGAACTTGAAAATCGAAGTCCTCTTTCTAGTAAAAAGGCTCTTGTTCTCCTCCCTTTCCCTCATTTTTTAATGGTTTTTTCTTTCTGCAGGGAAAGCACTCCAGCAGATAAGATTAGGGAAGCACATAGAAGGGTGATGGTGGCAAACCATCCCGATGCAGGTGGTAGCCACTACCTTGCTTCTAAAATCAATGAAGCAAAAGATATGATGTTGGGGAAGACCAAGGGCAGTGGCTCTGCATTCTGATGCTGCCTCAGCCAAACTTTTGGAAGATAAGAGTGACTTTCAGCACTATGATTTTGTGATGATTAAACATACATCACCTCCCGGATAGCTCTCATCGCTGGGAAACATTTTTGCCATTGACTGATCTTTCCAATAGTGAAATGTTAAAAATTTAAGTGTCGATTGTTGCATCAATTCTTTATGACCCAATAGTTGTACACTACTTGGGAGTGACAAACATTTCTATATATTTTGAGTTCATTGAATGTGAGAGGAAAAGTTTGATACTTGACTGGTGTGTATTCAACTTTTGCCAATAACATTTGTGTAGAGTGTGGCATCAATTACCTTTCTTACTGGATTAATGGATTGGCAATAGTCTTGCGATCAGAAATTTGAAGATGAAGACATCACCAATACTTCGGACGGAAGTCATACAATGCTTCACCTTATCCTTCACCTAGGTGTCTGAATTCGCATACGAATTCTGGTCATATTCATTCTGAAATTGATTTGGTCGAAATTTAAAAATAAAAATGAGTTCATTTTTTATTAATTATTTAAAAAACAGTAATATTATATTAATTAAAATACCATCAAATCATTAACCTTGAGAGGATTTTTAATTAAAAGAATTGATTATATAAAAGTGTAAAATAATATAATTATATCACATTCATATATTAAAAAAAGAAGAAGTTATAAACATGTTTTATGTTTAGTGTCATTGTACACAACATAATTAAAAATTATATTAATTTATATATTGTATATTTATATATTTTTAATACAAGCTCGGCCTTTTGGGAATGCTATCTTTCAAAAGATGCGTTTCCACGCTTTCGCTTTGTTCCCACTCCTGTTTCGGATCATGAGAGTCGTGTGACCCGCTTTCAACTATCCAGTTCGAAGCAAATAGTAAAATACCACTTAAGAGGCTTAAGGCCACTGCTTTCACTGGCAAAATGTTTACAAAATGCAAAAGAAATGAGAGTAAGATCCAACCCAGGTGAACAAATGAAAATTTCATCACTAGTAATTGTTGAGGATGACAGAGAATTTCATAAAGTGTAATCAAGAAAATGAACAAAAAAGGTCAAGTTTGCTGCCTCGTTAGTAATCAACATCTCTGGTAAGTGGAACTCCAAATGGCTTGACAAAATTCTGAAGAAAACACCAATATGATATCCGATATCTGGTCTTTCATGCTCCATCAGAAAAGTAGCAACCCAAATTCTCAACAAGACACTAATTTGATATCTAGTTTCTGTGCTCCGTTGAGAAAAGGAGCAAACCCTGTGGTATTTACATGCCTCTCGAAAAATCTAACAGAGAGTTAAGTGTGTGCTTCCCTGAGAGAATTGGAATTCGGCTGCAACTGCTCTGCATCAACATCCAATTGAGGTTGGTCTGTGCTTGCAAGTGGACCTCGTGGGCTCCCGAATAGAGAGGAGAATATTTGTCTATGACATTCATCACAGAAAAAGAAATAGGAGAAATGCCCCTCATCTGGGAGCTTATGAATGGTTGCACCTGGTAAAACCCGGGCCACATAGTCGGCCATTGATGGTGGAACTACTTGGTCATCCATTCCCTTTTTGGCACAGAAAAAGTTCAGGAAATCAAGATATCAAACCAAGAAAATTCCAAACCAATAAATCTTTGTGATATTTTAAGGCAATGCCTACCTACCATTTGGTCCTACAAAGCCAGATTGTAAAAGTTCAAGAGGATTTACCTAACAGAACAAAAACAGGGAGAAAGAAAAATAAAAAGTAAATAAAAGAGCCTGACCTGCCATATGTGAACTGGGCCAAGAAATCCAGACAACTCACATTCCGCCTGACTATAAATGAAAGTGAGCCAAGGAAGAATGCCTTTCCCTCGGCACTTCTTCTGCACTTGAAGATCTGACAGTTTAAAACCCCAGTCAGAAACCTGTAACACGGCTTCCTCTATGAATGATTTCATATTTAACTGACGAATTGATTCCTCAACATCCCTGTGCCAGAGTTCTTCAAATTCTGGACATTCGGTTATAGCTTTATCCTGAGCAAATCAAGAATGAAATGCAGAAGTTATCCTAAAGGTAGAAAACTTCTTTTCAATCATAACAAACCATTTGGTATCTATCAATAGGATCCACTGAGCACTAGAAGGCAATCATACCTTGTCATTAGGAAGTTAAATTACAAAACAAATAGAAGTAATTTTGAACTGAAAACATCAATTCTGTGGCAACAGTTGGTTTGGATGACTTGGCTATTAATCATGTACCATGCCTATGTTTCTCGTCAAAGTTGAACTTTCAAGAAACCATAGAATAATTATCTACCAATGATATAATCAGTTTTCTTTTCACCAACAAGAATTTTGATCAATAAGCTTAAAACCAAGGAAATTTTAGATGCTAGTTCAATTTGTCAATAATTCAATGAAGATCAATGATAAGAAGTGGTGTTTCCCCAAACTAGGTGCATTTAATGTACATAATTAGTCAACCAATCATCTTCAAATATCAAACTTCAATTCTGACCCAACCCACTGATATATGTAGATATTAAGACTAGGGAATGTAAACAAGTCTATACACATCTTGTATCATCCTCTGGATCTAGAGATTCAATATGGAAATGAACTCACCCTCTTTCCTAGTGACAAAGATAACCACTTATCAATTTGACCATGCTTTCCAGAGAGGAAACTTCGGCGGTAGAAGTAAGTGAGAGATCTAGGAAATCTTTGAGCTAAATAATACATAAGTTTCCTCCTCCGCATCCACTTCTCCCAAGTTCTGGACATCTCTTCCTTAGTCATGCTTGAGTCATATGGATTAACCATAGGAGCAAACATGGCCGCACCTGCAAAACAGCCATGGACACATACCAAAAAATGGTGAATTTTTTAAGTATTTTTATAGATTTTGATATAGACAAGGATGCCACCAATTTTCCAGAAAATAAGAATATAAAACACCAAAAAGGGGTGAATTTTTTAAGGATTTTAATAGATCTTGACAAAGACAAGGACACCAACAATTTTTTAGAAAGACTAAGAATATAAAACAGCAGTCGAAGCTAAAGAGTAATGACCAAAGGTGAGAGTAATACATTTTCTTTTCTTTTTTTTTTTTTTTTTTTTTGGGTAACAAATGTTAAATTAATTTCTTTA
>JAVXUM010000017.1:3925135-3936506 GCA_035590655.1 Pouteria glomerata | reverse complement strand
TTTTTATCATTTTAAACATACCCTTAATAACTCGATTAGTTTAACTTTTTTTAGCTGGTCTTTTGGGCCAAAATTATGCGGAGAAGGAAAAAGCTCTCCAAAGGCCCAAACGGAGATTAGCAAGTTCAATTCGACGTCGCGGAGAACAGGGCTGTCATTATCTCTTTCGCCGCTTCAGCTCCGTCTCCGCCGCGAAGTCCCAACTACGTCGTCTTCTCCCACTCCGAGTCGAGCAGCTTCGCCCAGCAGCTGCAGTATCTCCCAAGTATTTGCCCGTAATCGTTGTTTTTTGTATTTTTCTTTCTCCTATCCATGTTTGGTTCTATTTTTTATAGCAAGATAGATCAACTGATCAGTCGCTAATTTGTTCCCTGATTAATCTACTTCTTGTCTCCTTTATCAGATGGGTTTGCATCTAAAATTTGGGGATATTATCTCACTGTTGAATAGAATAGTGGAATATTCTGCATGTTAAGACAGATTTACGACCGTTAGCCACGGGTATTTCAAATTGGAATTTGTGAAATTAGAATTGATGTTTTTCCAATCATTAGTAGAAGTCCCATGAGGGTTTTGGGGATATGTTTTTCTTCTCCCCACTAATGAAATTACGTTTCCTTAATGCTTTTTGTGGTTCACCATGGTTCGGGTTCCTGGAAATTTATCTAAACATGGGCTAGGAATTTTTTCTGAACTGGTTGAGAAAGGCAGATACCGAACAGAGTTTGGGCGTTGAATGCGTCTCAAACCAGCATCAGATATAGCAAAAGTTGAAACGTAATCAATTAGTTGAAATTTGGTGTTTGATTTTGATTACAGAGGCGTTAGAAGGAATAATTTCAAAACAAAATCTGAGATTATATCTACTGTATTGGTTGTTGGTCCACCAAATGCATAGGACTTTTTTTGTTTTATTTTGTTGTTAATTGGCTTTATCAGTATGTTAGGACTACTGAAACTTGAAACGAACTAGTTCTGGACGTTTTTCTAACCTCTAACGGCTCTCAATTTCCCCATTTTTTTGGGCTTGCAGTCCGCTCCTAGTGGAAGGTGAAGGCTAACATTCGTGCTGTGATGACGGCCGACACAATTCTTCAGGATCAAAAGAAACGCACTTTGGATGCATTGGAGCGAAGGTTTGCCCTTGCAGAAGCTGAGCTCCATCTGCAACAGCAAAAGAATAAAAAGCGACCTTATGAAGAAAAGAAGAGTGAAATCCTTAATGTGAATTCTTCTTCCACAGGTGTGACTAATTTGTTACTCACACCCTCTCCAAATGTCTCGTCCAAGAAAGGTTACCTTTTTTAGGCTCTTATACTATTTCTTTGCTTTAGCATTTTATAAATCAAAAATTTTTTTTGGGCAATACTGATTGTGTGTCAGCTTTTATGTTTGAAAGAGCCTTACTGGTTTTTGTAATATATCATATTATGCATCAATTTGCTATACACCACTAATTTCTCCTTGTAATTGATTTTTCGTATTCATAGGGAAAGTTGCCTTTGCAGGCCACACTGCAGTACCAGGTGAGTTTTTTGTTTTGTAGCATGCACTTGACTTAATTCATGTATATCTATGCATGTGATGTATGTTATATGATTGGCTTATATTTTTGTATGCTTCTATGAATAAAAAGATCCTAATAGAAAAAAGCATCATTTGTAAATATAGATGAGGAAGCAAATGATCCAACATATTCTCAACTTTCTCATCCGGTACATGAGAATCTGCTGGCAACAAGTTCTAAGGTAACCGTGTCTTTTCTTAACATGCATTTGATTGTTGACATTGATTTTATTGCTTAGTTTAAAAGTTAAAACCAAAGTATTTTATCAGCAGTGAGCTCCCTTTTTCAGATTCTCTTTGGAATCTTGCAGATTTCTGATAAAGGAGGAAGCATAGTTAATCAGGTTGTGCATGAGCTTCTCCAAAGTGGTGATTCTGCTCAGAAATACATGCAGGGATCCAGAAGCATAAAAATCGACAATTGGATCCTTCTTGATAATCTTGTACAAGGTCGTAGTGCATCTCAAGGTGCTCGTATGAAGGCCTTACAAACTCACTCAAAGCGGTCTAAAAAGCACATGTCTATGAAGCAACATAAAAAATGCGGGTCATTTGATTTGCCTCAAGAGTTCCACAAGTGGGTTTTATGCTTCTTTACTGAGGAAATTTAGTTTGCAGTGTGTTATCTTCTTCTTCTAATTTATCTTGCACAATGATTCTTCGTTTATAATGTTGTGATTTTTTGAAATTTTAGATTTCAATTCCCTACACAATTCATCTATTAGTTTCCCAGTTGTCAAGACAGACCATGAAATGGCCACAGCTTAAACACACCACAATCAAAACTGATAGGCTTCTATTGCCTTCCAGAAGAAGTAAAAAAGTAAAAATCTCTATTATATCTACCTACGTTCTCAAAACCAGGCCGGACAGGTTCTCCTAGGTCCAGGCAGCCATTTAATTTGAACTTTGCTTTGGACTTTAGGCCAGCTGGTAATCCAAACAATAGGAAGATCAAAATCTAGATCAGAGGGGCTGGTTAAATTGGTTGAGCACTTAATAACCCAGGTGAGCAATGTTTGATTATTGGGATCTGGGACACCACTTCTTGATGAGGCCACTTTAGTGAATTGGTATATAACTGTCTGGATCAAACTAATTTAGACTGATGAGGCATGGTGGAGTGGTAGTAAATAATCTCCTCCTAAGGGGTTCGGTGGATTGAACTGGATTTTAAAGATTTCAAGGTCTTGGCAGTAGGATGTGGTTGGTTTTTGCTTATATATATATATGGAACTTATATTGGTTCCCCAAAGTCTTTGTTGTATCTATGTTTTCCTTATACAATCAATCTTGATATACGATCAATCTTGATCATTCTTGTCTGTCAATACAGGCAGATTTTTACATGTTGAGTTTCATGTTCATGTCTAATTAGGGTGCTCTGTAAGAATGATTAACAATGGAACAAATAAAAATTTTCCCAGTCTTTAAGTTCATATAATGTTACAAGGCCATAATCCATAACAGAAAGCTGTGAAGAATAAAAGAGAAAAGGAGACCAGAGAAAGGGATAGATCAGAAAAGGGAGATCTTCGGATGCAGAACAAAAATGGTGGAATGCTTTCTGTTGGAAGGGAAGAGCTGAGCGACAGAAAACATTGGGCTGGATTGATTAATCTCAATCGCTCAATTGGGTCACCCACGGATGGTTGTTAGTTGTTGGATGAGGGTCGTTAGATGGCATTGCACTTGGGAGGGATATGGTCCAGATGGGGTCAGAGTCCGACTCAATCACATCCCTCCATTGTTTGATAAACCAAAAGCCAGGATGAATCTCACTCTCTAAGAACACAGAGGAAAGGACAAAGAGTCTGTAAGCAAATCGAAGGGGCAGATGATGTGCACTGATGGTTATTGTAAGAATCTTCTGGAAGGGGCAGCATGGTAAAAGCAGCTAAAATGGAGAACAATGGATCAGAGCATCAAACGGGTTGAAGTGTGAGTGACTTGGGCCAACCATCTGAACCGGCCCATTCCCTTAATTACATAGCCTCATCATTCGGCCCACTTGTGAAGTTCAAGCCCAATCTCAAATAAAGATGTTATAAGCCCAGCTATAGCTATCAGTATTGATCCAATGTAACTAGTAGTATTATTACAGAACCACCTAAGTATGTAAGTATAAAAGGAGAAGCATGTAGAAGAATCTGGTATGGAAAATTTGTAACCAACTGTAGAGTGCAGAAGGGAGGTTTCCCCCTCGAAGTGGGTTGTTATTCAGTTTGAAATTCAATTCAGTATTTCCCGGCTTTTTTTTTTTTTTCATTTTCTTGTTCGCCAAACAGCTTTCATCATAGGCAAATCAAAGGGGGCTGGTAAGGGTATTCATCATATAACCTGATGGTACCATAAATGTGGATGTTGGGAGAGATAAGTACAAAGATGAGGAGAAATCTAAAATTGTATGACTTCTGAATTTTTTATTTAAACAAATACTCTTTCACTAGTCACAAGTTTATTTTGATTATTTTTGGTCTCGACTTTCCATCCCTCTTTGGACAGTTTATTCTGAAATTTGTTGGTTTGGCTTTTTTTACAGATTTGATATATTCAAACCAATGCATGAAATGTGGAAAGGCTACATGACGCAACTTCTTAAAAATGTTGGGTTAGATATTTTTGTTTCCCAACTTTGCAAATATTCCAGACATGCAGTTTCTTCTGTCTTATCATTATCATTATGTTATTTATCAAAATAAAATTCACATATCATTATGTTAGTATGGTTATGATTATGAAATCTGACCAGTTATTAGAATGGTTATCATTAAGAACTCAAACCAGTATTTTGATCTTGCAGGAAAAATCAGCCGGCGCAATGTCTCCTCACTGCGGACCTACATGGTGCAATGATTTTAGGTTAGATCCACAGATTACTTGTTTGAGCTGCAATAGTTTGCAGGGAGTTTTTGATATGCCCATGGAAACTTCAGTGGTTCTCTACATGTACATCGTATTGTGGGATGTAGAAGTAGTGCCTGGTCACAATCATATTCATATTACTAAAACTTTCTTCTTGTATTGCGATAAAATGTAATAGCCTACTTGCATGTCATTGATTCACTCAGTGGTGATCAGATCTGTATTTATCTTGCTGAAAGAGAATTTACAGTGGGAGCACTGGAATGTGAATCCTGGCTAGAAAACTTGTGTCTTTTTAGGTCTTCCACATGTGAACTTTATTGCAAGATGTGATGGCCCCTATTCAGAAGTCGTCCAGATGGGGAATATATTATTCAACTAATGGTCAGCATATCTGGGGACAGACTTTGGATCACCTACAATACCACTTCATCCCACCCACCTTCTTCCCTTTTTTCATAGACGAATGTTCCAGTTCACTTGTTTGTTTGTTCATTAGCCATTGTCCATTAAGTTTGACTGTCCGAATTATGGACATATAATCAATTATGTGTGAATCAAGTAAATTATAGCGCAACATCATTTCTTTTCTACAGCATGACTTTCAGATGCTTTTGTAGTTCTTTTCATTTTTAATATATGTTGATGCATAAGTGTTGTTATTTTGTATATATTTTGGCAGTTGTTCACAGTAAAATAGCTTCCTTCACTGGAGTGAGTGGGATCATGATACGTGAAACAGCAGAAACATTTGGAATTATTACGTATAATAATAAATTTCGAGGTAATCTATTTGTGTATTGCAGACACATTTATTATGCAACTTATGTATTTAAGACCTGTTACAACACACAAGATAATGATATTGTAGTCTTTTACATACATCCTTATCTGGGACTAGTAGTACTTTGGTTTTCTGCAGTTTGCAGAAGTAGATATTGTCATGGTATATTTATGTGTGTAGAAGCTTTCCTTTTAATATTTTTCTTTTTTGTCCTTTAGCTTTTTCTTTTGTCTTCCTTCTGTTAGGTATACTAATGTGTATGTTGGCTTTGCATGAGTTGGTCACTTGGTCTATTGATTGGGCTTGCTCTATGCTTGAGAACTTACACAAGGCCTGTTGATCGAACTTGCACTACATATCAGATGTTCATACAATTAAATTTCTTTAACATTCCTTTTAAGTTCAGCCCATTCTGAAGGTTCTAGCAATTAGCATCTCAACTTTCCAGCAGGCAGAATATCCAATCTGCATTGAAAGTTTCGAACAAATACTCAGGAGCCAGGATTTGAGCCTTTAATTTACAATTTAAAAATGCGATCTTATTATTGTCTTTGTTACAACTAAATTTGAAAACATAGTCAATATGGATGATATATGGTTTTGCCATTTTGTTTCTGTATTAGTAATCTCCATTCAACTTACGAGCTGAAGATTAATATCTTCAGTTATGGTCAGAAATTATTCTTCATTGCCAGGGCTACATTTCTTATGAGGTTATTGGTATTTGTTTTTGTTTGTATATGAACAATAGCTGAACATGTTTATTGTAATGCCCACCCACCTCCCAAAACAAATCCTTCTCTGCATTTATTTTTGTGAGTCATATATCTATTTATTTTCCACATTTTTTTGCAGTTGTTCCCAAAAAGCCATCTGTTTTTATATTCCAAGCTGATTGCTGGAAAGTTACATTGAATGGAGACAAACTTGCATCAAGAAGTATAGGTTCATGACTTCAATGTTGATAGTTGCAACTGGGTAAGCTTTATTATTTTATATGTTTAAATCTTCATTGAGTAGTTATATAGGCTGCCATTTGTGTGTGTGATAGCATTTTTGTTTAGGTGAATGTCAATTTCCTTTGATATATCTTGGTGTGGACAATTTAATGAAGCTCCCAGCACTGGTATTATAGTGGAATGTTATACATGCATACAGGACTGAGGCAACTTATCAACAGGGTCAGTATCTGATGCATTAGTGATATAGTACTAAATTGCTCTTCACATTTTCTTGGTTGATGACCGAAATGTGATCCCATATTGCCATCCTTAATACAGCAGAACTATGACTTCATTTAATGTAAAGGAGAGCCATATGTCCCGGCGGGGATTCTAATGAGTATGTCAACTAGTGAATGTTTTCACACAAAAGAAGATGAATTTTGGGCCCTGGTTGATACTTGATAATATGATTCTCAAAAGTTCTCTTTGCAGTCATTTTTTGGCAGCATGGTGTATGTTCTCTTTGCAGCCATGGTGTATGTTATTTGCAGATGACATTGTTTTAGTAGATGAGATGAGAGAAGGAGTGAATGCTAAGCTAGAATTGCAGTGGGAACCGTTAGAGACAAAAAGGTTGAGGCTAAGTGGTTACAAGAAGGAATACATAGAATGTAAGTTTAGTCAAAATAGGACTGCTAGTAGTATAGAAGTAAGTTTCGGCACTCAAAAGATTGTAGAAAAAGAAAACTTTGGATACCTTGAATCTATAGTACAACAGGATGGAGGGATTGAAACGGATGTAAGTTACAGGATTCAGGCCGGGTCGACCAAATGAAGGAGTGTTTCAGGTGTCTTGTGTGATCGAAAGTTCCCCTTAAGATGAAAGAAAAGTATTATAAGGTGGCAATAAGACTAGCGTTATTATATGGATTAGAGTATTGAATAGTAAAGCATAATCATGTTTAGAAGATGGCAGTTGCGGAGATGAGAATGTTAAGATAGATGTGCATGATAATAAGGAGAGACAGGATTAGGAATGAGGAGATTAGGGATAAAGTAAGAATAACACCGATTGAAGATAAAATGAGATAAAATTGACTAGGATGGTTCGGCTATGTTAGAAGATGTCCAACAGAAACACCTGTTAAAAATGTGAAAGTATGAAGATTGGCAGGAATAGGAGATGATGAGAGAGCCAAATAAATGTTAGAAAATAATTATTAAACATGACCTTGCTCACATGAATTTAAAGGAAGATATGGCCCTTAATAGATTTGATTGGTATCGCCAATTCATATAGCCGATTCCACCTAGTGAGAGAAAATGCTTGGTTTTGCTTGGTTTGGGTTTGGGTTTAAAATACCAAGCGCCCAAAGTTATCTCAAACTACATTTTTTTCATTATTTCAAATGTCACCTATGTGAATTAAATATAAAAGACATGACTTTTATATTTGTGATGAAAGTAAGAAAAACATTTCAAGTGGTAAAAGGAAATTAAAAAAGAAAAAAGGATTTCATGCCAGCATTTTCAATTTTAAGCCTACTCTAAATAACTAATGTTAAAAATTTGCTTAAGCTAAAAAATAAAATAATAAAAAAAGAGGGACAACAAAGTCTGTGTCTATATCTAGTATTTATTATTTTTTGTTAGTAAAATTTTATACAGATTAATTTTGAAATAAAAGTTTTTGGGGAAGAAAGAGAGAGATGTAGCAATCGAGGCACATGATAATTTAAAAAATTTGATGGAGAGATAAGTTATTCATACATGTTATAACATCAATGATTAGCTTAATACATACTTAAGGTTGTATTAGTTTTATATATTTTATTTCTATTTTTCTTCATCTATCAAACACAACAAATTTATTTTCTTCTAATTTTTCTTAATTTTTTTATAGAATTAAACAAAAAAAATTATTTTCTTCACATATTTATTTTCATTTCTCTTTCCACCAAACAAATAAAGCCTTAGGGTCTATCTCATTTATTTTTTTAGTAAAATAGGATAAAACTTATTGTGTGAAAAATGATATAAAATTGAGAAGAAGAAATGGAATCAAAATTAGAAAGAACTTGTGAACTTTATAATTTGGATGAGATAATAAACATGACATTATGATAATATGAATTATGATATGTGAAGGGATGTGAAACTTTGGTTTTTGTGTTATTGATGATATAATGTGGACTTGTTGAATAACATAGGTTATATTATTATGTCATATAGAGGATTACAATGTTCTGTTGTTTTATGTATCGAAATCTCAATTCCTGTTAATGTGAGGTGTGTTGAATCCAGGGTCTGTTAGGCCTTTAGACAATTTAGGTAGTGGTCTAAGGCCTTAAGTGAATTTAAAGCCCTATTTATTAGATATATATGATATATGTGTATATATATAACATATTTTTGCATTAAAAATTAAAACTCCCCATCTTTAGTTGCTTAATTTAAAGATGAAGAAGAATAAGAGAAGTGGTGAGGAAGAATAAAAGACCCACAACCTTAACACAACCTCTCTATCACAAATTAACATGATCAACTCCTTATTGACCCAAGTAATGCTCCCACAAGAGGACATTCTAATTAAGCCTGTCAATAGATTAGATTTAGCCAATATCTGATCCTGATCGAATCTAAAAATATTAGATCAAATCTGACATATTTAATGCACAACTTAATAGATTTAGATTCATTGCATTTAATGATTAATAAATTTGGATCCAGATCGATCCATTAGACCTATTATTTTTAAACATATTTAAAAATGATATGTAAATTATATTTTAATTATTTTGATTATACTTATTTTTATTTAATACCAAATAAAATACTAATGATTATTGCTCATTCAGTAATGCTGTCTCTTTTTTTTTTTAACATTTAACTGTTTATGTTTTCAGTTTTGCTTTCCATTGCTATTTTTTTCTGAAATAAAAATTGAAACTGTGTTTGTATTTAAAATAATTAAATTATATTTAATATATTTTATTTCTATTAAATTAAATTATTTTAATAAAAATATAATTAAATTAATTAATTTCTTGATTGTTTTAATTAAGTATTAGTGTTTGCTTTAGTATTAGTAATAATAGATATACACACACAAATATACACTGTATTGCAAAAAAATCAATTAATCGTCAAGAGTAGCACCTACACCCAAACAAGAATGATATTGAAATTTATAGCCAACATGCGAGTCTGGTGGATAAATTAATATATATAATTTAATATATTAAAATAATTATTAATTAAATTACATTTAATATATTTTTATATTAAATAAAAAATGTACCATTAGTAATCACAATTTCATCATCAAATCAGGAATTTAAAAAAATAAATAAAATAAAAAATCAAGCAATCTAATAGAATTTTAATTATTATGGTGTCTGCATATATATTGAATAAAATATATATTTTTATTTTTATGAAAATGATGGTTTAAAGAAAAAAATTTAATTTTTCAAAATAAATCGGATCTAGGTATATGGACTGGATCTAAATATTGAAAAATTAGATTAGTTTTTTTTAAATATGAATTGGATTCATTATAATTAGATATGAATCAAGTCTGAATTCGATAGATCTGCTCTAGACATGTCCCATTGACCAGTCTAATTCTCATATTGCAACATTTACCAAGCTCTAATGCAAACCCTTTCCACTTTTTATTATTTTATCACTATCTTGCTGTTGGAAAAACTCACAAATGCATAGACATTATGCACACCTTTACATACACATACACACTTAAGCCAAAAGAGGAAAATAGATATATGATTAGCAGGTGAGGGTAGAACGGATATAGTATGTAGGAGTGTGCATGGGTTGATTCGGCTCAGGTTTATACCTAACCTAAAATTAAACTAATTTTTTTTGTTTCCTAAAATTTAGACCCAAAATTGAATTAATTTTAAATTGGAATCAAATTGAACCAACCCGAAAATATCGGGTTGGTTTGGTTTGATTTTTGGATATGCTAAATGGAGTTGGGTCGAGTCCAAATCGAGTTGCATTTGAGAATTACAAATTGTTCAAAATTTCTCCTATTCACATTACGCTAACTAAGAAGTTAAGAATAAACCAACAGAATGCAATGTTACATCAATAATCAAAAATGGTCCATCACTTGTGCATGTGTTCAGAAGAAATTTGAGTTGCATGTTAAATTGATTAATTTTTTTCCAATGAGATGTTCATAAAATATTACAAAATCTGATAAACATGAGGAGATGGAAATTAGTAATCGGTTAGAAAGGACAACTATACTTCTCTCATTCCCGTATCCTTATACCTAACTATAATTTTGTTTTTGGAGTAAAAAAAATTATAATTTTATTTTGTTTTATATATTATATAGTGTATTTTTTTCAAGTTGATTTGGATTAATTCAGTTTTGGTTCAGTTTCGGGTGTAGAATATATTAACCAAATAATCGAACCAAAAAAATCAGTTTATTAATTTTTTAACCCAGAACCAATCAAAAAATAGTGTAAACCTGAATCAACTTAAACCAAAGTAATCAGATTGGTTCAATTTTTTAATTATTTGAATTTTTTGTGCATCGACAAATAGTATGTATCGTGACAAGAAGATTACCATCGAATCAACCATGACTCAAATGCACGCTGTAAATTTCAGAAAATAAGAGAAAGTAAACAGATTTCAAAACAAGGCAGGGTCATGCACAAAAAAAAAGATGTGCCATGCGTATTTCATGCTCGTGAGAGTATAGTAATAATGCGCACACGATAGACAAATGGCTTGAAGAAGTTTTTAAAATTAGACACAACCAACTCTAAATCGAATATCAAACAACCAATTTAGCTCATATATCAATTGACGTACAATACATCAAAGTAACGGATTTAATCCAAATTAAAATGAACAAAATAATATTAAACAAAGTATAATCAATTACATTTATATTAATTTTCACCTCGAATCATTTTGTACTTTTTCTTTTTTGATGACGAGGAACCCACAACCACTTTATGGTGTATTGGGTAGATCCCGAGAATCTACAAAAACCCGTAAATCACAGGTCCTATGCAAGCTATACTAGGCAAATCCTGTGTGACGGGCTCATGCCAGGTAAGAGGTTTGAACCCTAGTGGCTAGTGTGAAATAATATCTCACCAATCAATCAGACTAGCCCCGCTGGCAATCATTTTGTACTTTATTTAATAACAATTACAGTTAA
>JAVXUM010000017.1:3834191-3852019 GCA_035590655.1 Pouteria glomerata | reverse complement strand
TTAATTAAGTTCCGAAGTAGTTATTTTTAAAAATTCTAATTTTAAATTTAAATTAGTCACATTACTAATTTAAATTTAAATAATAATTATGTTGTTTTGTTTTAACAAAATCCCTTAGGCTTCATTTGGTTCGTTTTTCTATTTTTTGTTTTCAATTTTTATTTTTTATTTTCTGTTTTGACCTTATTTTTCATTTTGAGCTTTTAAAAATAAGGAAAACAGTTTAAAGCTTATTTGATCATTTGTGTTTTCAAATTTTATTTTACAAAACAGAAAATGAGTTTAGATATAAAATAAAAGATGACAAAAAATTATTTTGAGCATTTTAACTCAAAATAAGAAAAATAACATTTTTTGTTTCCATGTTTTAGAATTTTTAGAACATAAAACACATAAAATAAAAAATAAAAAATCAAACCAAATGCCACATTAGTATTTTTAAAATTTAAAAGTACAAAAAATATTGAATATTTATTAAGTTCCGAAGTAGTTATTTTTAAAAATTCTAATTTTAAATTTAAATTAGTCACATTACTATATTTATTTTATTTTATAAAACACATATGATTAGTTAGGTTAAATTTTTTTAATAGTGAATAATTCATACTTACGACACTTTTCAATTAAAATTAAATACACACGTACTTGTAATAAGGATAAATAAAATTTTGATTTTTCTTAATACAATTCTTCAGATACTATAATTAATTTTAATTCAATGGTATATCAAAATGTAAAATGACCTAAAAGTTGAGTAAGAGTTTGAAAAAAAATTTTAATTTGTAAAAAATTTTATCCATGTATTGAATAATAAAACTCAATCTCGCAAGAGTTTAAGAAAAAATTTTAATTTGTAAAAGATTTTATTCATGCATGGAATAATAAAACTCAATATCAATATTTAGATTTTATTTTGTAAGAGAAACATTTTTGAAATGTACTGTGTTACATTATATAGATATAGTCAATCTTACTAATTTAAATTTAGAATTTAGAAAAAAAAATACTCCCCTAAAACTAATTTTATTCAAATATATGTAAAAATAAAAAGGTAGAATAACTAATATAGAAAAATAAATATTCACAAGCCTAATTAATATTTAATATTTTTTGTACTTTTAAACTTTAAAAATATTGAGAGTTGTTATTAAATGAGAAAATAATTTAATTATTTTTTAATTCAACTATAATTTTTATATGTATTTTTAATTTAATTGCTAATGTAATTAAAATACAACTATATTAAATTTTTAAGCAAGTACGTTCTCATTTTGAAACCCATGGGTAAGTAAATTTATTTTCAAAATCCAAACAAATGGGTCTCTTTCAAAACTCATAAGATTTTTATATTTATTAAAATCATTTATGACAATTTCAATATATTTATAGGTGAAAAAAAAGTGAACTTGTAGTGTTTTGTCTTATAGGATAAAGAAACAAAAGTTCTATGAAAATCTAAATCATTCATTGAAAAATAAACTTAATCTCAACTTTTGAATTTTAGTTTGTAAAAGGTATATTTTCAAAAATTGTTTTATTTTATTATATAGATAAATTTATTTGCTCTAAAATAAATATAAATAAATCTTAGTTTGTTATTCACTAGCTACTTTTGTTTTTTTTTTTTATTACAAAAAGAAATACACTTGATCATTGGTTTCAAAAAGGGTCCTAACGCCGATAATTAAAATTTTTAAATTTTTATTTAATTTTAAAGCACGACGAATGATTATTCATGATATTTCTTTATTTAAGTTATTTTTATAAAATTAATAGAAAACTATTACTAAATTTTGCACGGCACTTTTTGTATGTACACCATTTTATTTTTTTATTTTTACAAATTTTTCAGAAAAATACAATTATATTATTTTTAATTTCCTTAAACTCTAGTCTAATATTTGTGTCACTTCACATTCAGATAAACCACCCGTCCAGTCTTTGTGTTAATTCACATTCTGATAAATCATTAAGTTGAACTTGATGATATCTAAGAAGTTGTATAGATAAAGATAAAAATTTTACGTCACGATATTAATGATGAGTTTTTGATCTTTTAGTTAAATTATAAATATGATAATGATATTGAATTTTGATTTTGTATTAAATGTTTAGTTGATTGTTTTCAAATTGTATTTTAGTTGTTCTAAAGAAAAAATTACAACAAAAGGAAATTTATTTTGAATTTTTGAAAAAGAATAATATGTTAATATATATCAATTTAAAGTGCATGCATATTTAATTTGAATTAAGAAATGTCGTAGGCATAAGTTATTTATCAGTGTATATATATATATTAAGATTGTATTTAGAGTAATAAAAAATAAGATAAATTATATATTTGTAATTTAAATAGTGAAATAAAAAATAAATAATTTTTTAAAATTTTTAAAAATTTATAACGAACCAAATAAAACTTAAATTAAAGACCAATGGTACTGCATTAAGGAACGTTCCGCGAAAGTTAGAGGAAAGGGACCGACACTTTCTGAAGTTGGAACAGACTTGGGAGGAACACTCCCATTTGGGTGAAAAAAAAAAAAAAAAAAAAACATTTTCTTTTTTGCTAGAACTCAAATATTAACAAAAATAAAAAATAAAAATTGGCAAAAGCATTTCAGTTTGATATCCAATTTAAGTAGACAGAAGTTGCAAGGACAAAAGAGTGGTCACTTTTGAAGTGTAAGGCGGCAGCTTCAGATAATTCGCGCAAGTCATCACACTGGGCAGGTCATCATCAGCCCATTTGCTGCAATGCTGTGTTATAACCATCCAAAAATAAGCAGGCAACAAAGTGAGTATAAAACTATATAAGCAAGTAAAACATAAATAAACATCAGAGAGGGGGAAAAAAGGAAGCCGCCACCACCAACCCAAAAAAAAAAAAAAAGGAAATCGTACTTTGCGAACTATTGTCAATTTTGGATTGAGAGATGCCAAACCACCGGGAGGAAGACTGGGAGCCCCAGTCACAAACTGCAGGAACGCTCGCTGCTGTTCTCTATCAAACTCCCGAATTATATCCAGTAGCTGAAGTTTGTAAGGGTGGGGAATCAGTTATCAATTTCTTCGAATTTAAAACATGAAAAGAAAATGAATGAGACTAACATTGACAATTGGAGGACTGCTAGCTGTATATCCATGGTCGAACTTGACATGATCCAGCAGCTCATTTGACTGCTAAAAACACAAGAACAAATCTTAAAAAAAGCCGTTCCCAATTCAAATTGATCAATAGATAAAAACAAACACATACACTCCAAAATTCACGTTCCCCACATAATAGACGCTCTAACTCGTCCTCGGTGAAAATCTGAAGATGTTTGATGGGGAAAACCTGAAGAATCAAGAAAGTGTACCATACATGAATTGATTTGAAAATCAAAATCTAATGATCTTATCTAAAAAATAGAGAAGAGGAAGCTACATGAACCAAACATCATCAATGGCAGTACTAGACTACTATAATATAGCTTGTTACGAAACGAAGAGACTAATGGAGAGATTCCCAGACTTACATCTAGTGCTTATTTTGACCCAAAAAGGGTAATGATATTGTTGTAACCAAATAATTGACTGCGTGTAAAATAGATCAACCAATTGTGGAAAGAAGACGACAAATCCTTCAACAACATTCCCCATTTAATGTAATCTCACATTCTGTACTCAACTCTTATTCTGCAGAAAGCCTACAAGTGACACTGACAATGAGGTCTCAAGATGCGTTCAACAGTGGTAACTTTTGTTTTCAGTCAAAAAAAGCACTCGTAGGTACATAGTCTGCCTTAATAGCTATCCTATTATAAAAAGGCAACACTACGGTAACTGGTGAAAGCCAATTACTTAGTAAAGCTTTTTAATTTATGCCTTAATATCCCTTAACCACCCAAAGTTGAAAGAAGTGTAATTTTTGAAATTCTAAAAGTTATTTAAGTAATTTCACCCTTTCAATTTTTTTTCCTCCTTAAAAAGCCCTTTAACTACCCATTACTTTTATAGTTGTTTTAAATACCCCTTAATTACCTACAATCAACTTAAAACACCCATTAATTGCTAACTATTCATTATAAGTCAATTTTGACAATCTTTTTTATTTTTATTTTCTTTAAATTAAATAAAAATTACACATGTAGTGTATTCACCCGCATCTACTATTCAACACAACACAAAAGAAATCATCCAAATACAAACATCTATACAAGGATTGTGCGCCGAACATGCTTACGCATTGCAATCTTTCCATGTCCAGTTCGGATACTGATTCCTACATTTGACTGGCAGCAAAGCATAGAACTAATGATCAATTTCGATTTTACTTTACATTCTGTGTTCTCACAGAACAGGGCAACCACATGGTCCGTCTCATTTTAGTTAAAAAAAAAATGCTTCTTTGACAATTTATACAAAAAAATTCAGACAGAGAAACCAGTCATCTGCAATTTTCAGCTCCCCCTTTAAGGAAATTCCTGATTTCCCATATTGATGTCAATAAAAGGAGAAGATCAAAGAACTAAGTTGCAGACACAGACCTGGTTAAAGCCAGATCTAAAAGCTTCCAGTTGTCTGTAAATTCCGGCATTTATGGTCGCGTCCACAACGAGTGTAACATATTCCTCCAAGTTCACCATATTTACCTAGAATAGAACAAAATGAAGTGAGTTGAGCATATAAGCTATTGGTTAATAAATCTCAGGCTGAAGAAAAGAGCACAGCGAGGAATACTCACCAGTTTAGGATCAGGTTCAGAAGAAAGAATATAATCAAGGTATCCAGGAAGAGTAAAATCAAGGCAAAGATCTTCAATCGTGGTGTTCCGGAAGCACGAATCAAGTCTAAATGTTGAGTTTTCTCCACAAACAGATTCCAAATATCTTTTTCTTTCAACAACAGCCTTAAACTCTAACAGAGTCCTACCGAGCTCAGGATCAAATGAGTGGATGTCATACACATTGAGTTCCTACAAAATCAAATGACAAAATATAGCCCAGTGCCAAAAAATTTTATTAGATGGAAGAGGGAGCATAAAAAATCCATCAGCATTTCCAATTAATGAATTGGAAGCATACCTGTCCAAGAATAAGTTTGTAGAAAGCTTTGGAGAAAGGCAAATCTAGAACCCTTCCATCCTGAAGAGCCTTTGCCATGACCTGTCCTAGAAGTACAAATTTTTTATAAACTTCGGGGAATTCTATGCCATTTGATGTAATAATGGTAGATGACCATGGGCGAGGGAAAAGCCCACTCGAAGACCCCAAAATTTGAGAATCTTCAGCTTGCAAGTTTGTTGACAACCTATGGTCTTCTCTCCACATGCCCAAGCCAGATTTCTGAAACTCATGACTGACCAGGGTATAAAATTCCAATGTCGGACCAAGACCGGTACCAACTTCTTCATCATATTCCACTTCAAGGATAGCTTTTTGACGGGCATATAAGTCCATCATTTGCGTAGCAGACTCCAGAATACGATTTCGGCATACTAAAAATTTTTTACGAGGCAATCCACTGGAATTCTGCCTCCTCCCATTCAAGCTTCCAGGATCATTATGAGATGTTGGATGTGATTGAGCTTGCAAGTGACCAAAGGCTGCAACTCGGAAGTACTTGCGTCTTAGCTCAAAAGAAAATAAAAATGGGCATGTAGTCATTAACTGGCTACACCATGAAGGCAAACCACCAATGGACACAGCCAGAGGGTCACGCATCTGCTGTTCTAGTTTTTCTGTCAATTTACTGCTCACGAACTCATTCTGCAGGACAGCAGACACTGTTACTTTTAAGTTATCCAAGTTATCAATTCTCCCTTCTGCAAAGGCACGCATCCTTTCATGAGAAATCAGATGAAACCTGAACCTGTTTATGCCTTCCAAACTCTTGAGTAAAAACAATATATCATAAACAGGAGTTGATGTTTCCAATTCAGAACCAAACTTGGAAACAAACATGTCAGAGAAAAATGTAGTACACTGCCAATGTGTCCCCGCTCTGTTCGAGATGGAAGAATCATAAGCCTGATGCTGACAATCTTGAGGGCAACCTTGTCTAGATTTCATAGCCCTTTTATAAGTTATTCTGTACACTTGACTCCACAGTTTTGCATTGGTAACAGTGTCATCATCAGCTTTGATTAGTTGTTGAAGAATTGTTTGGTAAAGTGATAATGCCCGGTCCAGCTGTTGTCCTTCTAGGTAAAATAGCAAGTTTGGAGACTGGTCTTCATAGCTGGAGGATCCTGCATACTCAACCCTCATGATAGTATCCTCTTCGGAAGAAGTGTGTTGACTGTTCTCCAAATGGTCCTGCACAGGGTTCTAGAAGATGATGTAATTAAAAAGCAAAATAATGGCAGATGTTCTTACAACAAGAAACAATCATGCCAAGGAGGATACACATGCAAACAAAACATCCACTGATGTGACTGAACCAACTTAACTTGTAATCATCACCAGAACTCTTTCTTTGCCAGTTCAAGTCAGAATATATAAAAAAGTAACTGGAACTAGACTGCTTTTTGGACCCTCAACTATATTCAAATTAAGGTGGAATTAAACTAATCAAACGTAGGGAGAGGGCTAATTTGGGTTGAATTGGATCAGCTTTGGAGATCATATAAAATATCAAAAGAAAGATGAGCTTACAATAGGTTCTTTGCTTGAGCCTGCCGTTTTACTAGTGGTTTGTCTCGAATCATCACCTTCTTCAGGTGCAGAAAGTGAGATGTTAGGCTTGTCCTGCAGAAGACCAAATTAAAAGTAACAGCCAAGATCTTCAAAGTTCAGTACTAGGTCAAGCAGGAGCAAAACATATATATATATATATATTTATGAGAAAAAAGCTGATTTCTTTAGCTCAATATCTTGTAAATGAACTGTGATACAACAACCTGAATCTCCTGCATATCAGAGGACATGCTGTCAGACTCCATAGGTTCTGGACTTTTGCCTCCAGCAATATCTGATAGTAATTGAGAAGCTGAACATTCCAATCTACTCAAAGCTCGAGTAGCTGCTGATCTCATGTGTTCAGCTTTGTTTTTGCTGACTTTAGGCCACAGGTAACATTCAATAGCATCCAAAGTAGAAAAAGGATCAACTGTCAGAATATTTTCAGAGTAATCACATATGCATGTTTCACCCTCTCCTCTTGTGAACTGAACTTTAAGACAAGGATGTGATGTGCATTTCCCATATGGAACAGTAGCATATGAATGCCTTTGCTTGTATGAATGGCTGAGGATAATAGGAAAATTTTCGACAGAGGACAGTGCAGTTTGCAATTTCCAAATTAATACTGATAGAGAGAAGTTCTCCGAAGGTGCATCCAAAGAAGATAAGAACAGTCTTCCAAACACTTCAAATCTTTTCTCTACATCATATGCATGATCAATTCCATCAGTCAGTTCACAGCTCTCTCTCAGATACTGTCCATTGGATAAGTAATTTACTAATGCCTTCACAATTCCACTTTCAACAAATTCAAAAGTCGAAATGGGATCTGCTCCATTAAGCTGTGCCATAATTTGATGCAATATGGAATAAAAATCCTCTTCATGCTGTCTAGCAGCATCTTTACTCATGGACATGTTCACCATATCTGTTAATGTCGCAGCCAAAGTTCTGAGATTCTGAAGAATATCAGTTAGTCCTCGCTCAGGGTTTAATATTTCCGTTGCAAAGTAGCTAGTCCTTATCTGCTTTGCAAGATTGTGAACAGAATCCTTTTCAAGCCTGCAGGTCCCTGTTTCTGAAGCCGATACAGACTGACCAGCATCAAAAGCATAACACAAGCATCTAAGAACATCTCTTGCAGCTGACTTTTGACTTGTATCATTTAGCTGGATGCCACTAAACATTGGAAACATGAACCGTGAACACTTCTCTGGCGTTAGAAGTGCATCAATTGCAAAGAAGACACCTTCCTTTATAAAAGAATTCAAGAAGACATTGGAAAGCTTTTGTAGGACAGTATCAGCAATCTGTAAAGCTAACATCAGCACGTGGTGATCCTTCCGAGTGAATACTCCAGCCAAGAAGCTGCCATTACATCCAATGAAAAACTTTTTCAACTTCAAAATATGCCCGATAACTACTTTCACTATTTTTTTTAACTTCTCCTTTTTTTTTTTTTTAAATAAGCAAATAGCTACTTTCACTAATAAAAGAAAGTTCTCACACCTTGAAATATTAATGTCCTTGAGCAACNNNNGAAGCATTTCAGATTTGCTGAAATAAATTATTTTGTTGATAACAGAAAGACTGCCATAACAAACATATAAATTTGCACCAGAATTAACCACCTGCCCGAGAATAAAGAGAGAAATTATAAAGCTGCGAAAAGGAGTAAGAAACCAGTCAAAAGACTACATATCAGATAACCAACCTGGATCAATATAGAAAGCAAATCCATCCCAAACTTTTGCAGATGATCAGGCTGATCCACCAAAAAAGCTTCCTTCTCCGAGTTTAATGAAACATTTTCATCTGTGGCTATATCAGGGACAAGTTCATTTAACAACTTCAAAACTTCATGCACCTGAGGCAGGGTAATATAACAGCAAAAAGAGTTAATCTTTCACCATCTTCTTCTTCCTTTTTATGGTAGAGAGTAAAAACAGTGTTAATCATATTTCTTGTGTCTGTTTCTTCAGCTTGCCATAGACCTAGTAGTTTATTTTAAATTATTTATGTGCACACCTAAAACTGTGAGAAGTTGAAATGGTTAACACATAGTATTGAAGTCAAAAGGCTGACCTAGATATGCCAAAAACAAGCATCCTATAATTATTCTTGAGTGTCGACCATGTGCATCCTTTCATCTTGTTTGTTACCATAAATGTAAAAAATTATGCACCTTCTAGATTTTGTACATAATTATTTACTGGAACAAAAGAACTTGCAGGTTTACTCACATCACAAAGAAGCTTCTTTTGACTTTGGTTTAAGGTTCTATGCTAACCTTCAGATGTAAGCATACGAATCTCATGGTCAAAAATAGAGTACGGTTGCGAGTAAGCTTACAGTAATTTTATGCCTATATCCCTGTTATGCAAGACAGTTCTCTCCAGAATGTGTTTGATCATGCAATGTGACCATTCTCGAAAACTAATTGCTGTCACAGGTTATAGATTTATTTATTCATATTGGCAACCACAATCAGCAAAGTTTAAGAGTTGCAGGGTTACATGAGGTGGTTTTGTTTAATTTTAAAGTGGTCCTCCAAAAAAAGCTAGTCATTAATTAGAATTTAAAAACCATATAAGCTTCAAAGGTTCCAACCATAATCTCTAATGTAGTATTAGTGGTACGACTATGTGGAGAGAGAGGGTGTATTCGCAGAGGAGGTTTGAGTTCTTTGAAGTTAAAACTCAATGTATAGCAAGTCAACATGGACTTACTGGTCCACATGTAACTCAGAAGGAGGTTCAATTAATTCTAAAAAAAAAAAAAAAAGACAATGGCACCTCAACATGTATTTGTCATTGGCTGACCTCACAAAATTTTGAACCACCAGAATAAATCAACATTTCATTATTTTTATGGATAATCTTGCAAGATCCACTACATGGTACATAAACTAGAATCACCTGTTAAAATCCCATTATAAAAGCAAATACTTAAATTCGACTGGAGAGGCCACTAAACCTTCTTCTTCTTCTTCTTTTTCTCAATTAGTTTTCTGTTCTCTTCAGAAGAGCGTAGAACATAGTTCACAAGGATCATAAAACTTTGGTCAAGAGTTCAAATCTTGCCTCTGCAACATCTTTTTATTTCCAAAATTTTGTAAGAGTTGGTTTAGTAGTAATCTAGTGCGACTTATTTTTTGTTTTTATTTATTTATTTTTATTTTATTTTATTTGTTTATTTTTTTTTTTTGGAGGGGGGGGACTAAGCTGTCATAGCCACCTATACCGTCTCCCTTATGCCCATAAGCACTCTTATGTATTATGATTTTGCATGTTATAAATGTTTAAATGGGCTGTAGAAGCACGCAAAAAATGCAATTTTAAATCCATTTCCTTCAAATAACATTATTGCTATAACACTGGGGGAAAAAACAGATAAATTAAATCATGTTGCTTTAAGAACAAGTAGAACTGTATAATCTAAGAAACAGACCTGATTGCTGTGTCCATCAACCGTATTAGAAGAAGGTATTCCATGCAAAAGATCATAAGTAGACAAGATATCCTTTAATATGCTGCTTATATTAAGCTCGAAAAGAGTCTTGAAAGCTACCATTGAACCAGAAGCAAGTTTGACAAGTAGCCCAATCAAACCCTACAAATCATCATGGAAAAAATATTAACAAAAAAGAAGCTGATGGATAAGAAGGCCAACAAACTCAGTAAAACGTAACAAAGAGACAGCATACAGTGTAAACCGATTGGCATAAGTTGGTTCGGCAATTCAAATCTATCAGATTTGTGGCTTGAGGAATCAGCCCATGTTTACAAAGTTCATCCAGCATATCAGAAGAGTGGTGTACTCGTTCTGCTATTTTTATCAAGCAGGTGGATACATTTTCAACAAGCTGAGGAATTACATGGAAAAAAATAAATAAATGCATATCAGATATTCCACTAACGGAATAAATCCATGCACACAAAACACCATACATACCTGCCGATCCTCATATTGAAGAAGATTACACAATATTGGAACTGCTTCCATGAAAGGTGAAGGAGATTCAGAAGGAAGTTTCTTACATATGTTGACAACAGTTGAAAGTGCAACTCTCTAAGGCAGATGAAAGGGCAAAAAATTAAAATAAAATTCGGACTTCTAATTCTTTTAACACCAAAACAGATGTCAAATGGAATCTGAGAAGGTAATAATGCACGGAGTTTCTGAACTTAAACCATACTACATTATACATTACCTGCACACTCGTTGAGAAAAAATCAATATAAGCTAAAACAGCCATAATTGCCCCAGACTGTAAGCATGCAAGTGGTTGCTCATGTGATATTTTCTCTAGTGCTTGCAAACACTGCATTATGAAAAGACAATACATATGTTTTAATAACTGCTAAATAGTGTTTTGTGTTGTCAACACACATATGCTTATACCCAGAAAAATGTGCTGAAAACAAAAGCAAGTTTTTGGCATACTTGTTCAGCTACATCAAGAAACTCAATGGCCATTAATCGTTGACAAAGAGCAGGAACAGCATCATGACGAACAAGAAAACCCGAGGATCGAGGATGTACATCGCATAGATAAGTTATAGCCCTTATGGCTAGAAGCATTATATCTGGATTGCTTTCGTGCCTTGCCAAGTTTACTAGAATTGGAGACAGCGAGTCTGCCATCATGCTTGATAGTGACCCATCAGAACAAAAGGACAATAACTCACACAGCTCAGTAAGAGCACTCAGTGTCACGGATTCTTCGATTTCTTGACCTAAACTTGACAAAACCTTCTTGAACCTCCCATGGTCACCAGACGATCGCCGCCTCTGATAGTCGCGAAGGAGGCTGTTATGCCTTGGTTCTCCATCCGAATCACATGACCCATATGCAGAGTCCTTTTCACCTTCACCCTCGGATCGAGTCGACCCTGAAGAAGATGATGAAGTGTCCATGTCACCATCATGGGTTTCAAGTGTCGAATTTGTAGAGTTCATTGGGGTTTGAACAGATGAGTTTGATGAACTCGGTCTGAACTCCAATGAACTGCATGCTCTCTTGTCAGCTGGCAGTTCATCAACTGTTTCAGTTCTTTTTTGGCCCCGATTCCCCATCTATCAACACCAAATCCGATGTATTTTATCTCCTGCACAGATTAAAAAAAAAAGGGGGGGGCATAAGATTTTGAATTCCCACTGCCATCAATGACAATCTTGTTTATAAAAACCATAAAAATCAATTCAACATAAAATTTCAGTTCAAAACTAAAGAAGGGCCAACCAATAATCCATTAGAAAAAATGAAACAAATAAAAAACAAAAACAAAAACTGATTCATATGGGAAATTAACAGGTTCAAAAAAAATCAGTCACTCTGACAAACAGAGACACAATAATCAAACCAATATATCCGCACACTTCAATACCAACAAACATACGTATATAAGAGAATAATCAAAACCAACACCTGTCGCAAAAATCCAAAAAGCAATACCTTAAACAATATCGGAAAAATTAAATAAATAGCACCAAGCAAACTATATAAATACATAAGATGCGTGTGAAAGGGAAAAAGAGAGCGCGAGAGCTCAGAAAATTAGAAGAAGTAATTGATTATTAGGTTCCTTTGTCAAATTCAGGAAACCGCCAATAGTATTGAATTTCTGTACCTGGGGGTGGACTCCAGCGATCCTCGTGTTGAGAAATCTAGGGTTTCTCAGTTGCGCCCTTCGATTGCTCTGTTCTCATTGATCATACAAACAATATAAAGGATGTGTATACATATTATATAATATATATACACACACCTACGATGATGATTAAGGAAACCGAGATACAAAAGGAGAGACCTGTTGAGAGAGTGTCAATGTAGAGAAAGAACGGGATATAGATTGTATGTATAAATATTTATACCAGTTATATGCCCAAGTGCAGGATTTATCATACTATATAAGAAAACTAAGCATATTATCAGACTAAAATAATTAAATTGGGAAAATATATTCAAAAATAATATATATTATTATTTATATAAATTCAATCAAATAATAAATATAAAATAAATTAAAATATTGATTTAATTAAATATAAATTTTAATAGATAAAAGTAAAGAAAAGAAAAGAAAATTAAAAATTTGAAGAATAATAATATTTACTCATATAATTAAATAATGTATAATTATTGTATCTACTCTTTGTGTATATATATGTATCAAGTACATAAAAAAAATATAAAATATATATCAATTTCGTATAAAAATTTAAGTATATATGAAAACATATAAAATATATATCAATTACATATAAAAATTTAAAAAAAATTAAAATTTAAGTATGTACTAGGAAGTCATAAAGTTCAAGAAAAAATTATTGTAATCAAAAGTTTTCAAAAAAATTCATATCTTTTATCGATTTTAAATATAGAAAAGTTATATTTTATTTAGATTAAGATATAATTTTTTATATTATTTTGATTAAAATTTTATTTTAATTTAATTGAATGTTTAAATTTAATATAAATTTGAGGGGTCAACACTTTAATTAGATTAATTTATCTATTATCATTTTTTTTTAATTTCTAATATTATTTGATAACTTAAATAAATAATATTATAATATATATAATTCTAATAAACAATATTACAATTTAATTTAAAATATATCACTTATTTTGTCTAATAATAAAAATAATAAAGTACATGTTATTTGTTAACAAATTAACATTTTTAATTTAATAGGTTAATTATTTTTTTATGTTATTTTAATTAATAATAATTATTATTATATTTATTATTTTTAAATAATAATTTATTAAATTATAAAAATTTAAAAAATAAAAGTTATATGATAAATAAAAATGTAGATTAAATAAAATATTAAATGATATCCACGATGATTTTATGTTAAATAAAATTATGAATAATATGTACAATACTAATTTTATTTAAATTATAAAATTATAAATTAAAATAATTATAATTATAAATTTATATTAATAAATTAACATCTTTATTTAATAGGCTAACTATTTTTTTTATTATTTTGCTTGATAATAATAATATTTATTATTAAAATTTTTTTTTAGCAAGGTAAATATTTTTTTGTATTATTTTGTTTAACAACAATAATAATATTTATTATGTTTTAAATAATAATTTATAAAATAAAAAAAAGAATACATTTTAAATAAAAAATATGAAATTATATGATTAATAGAAATATAGATTAAATAAAAATATGACGTGATATTCATAAATATTTTACTTTAAATAAAAATAAAAAGTTACATAATAAAAAGAAATTTATATTAAATAAAAATATAAAGTCATATAGTTTGAATATAATTAAAAATTATAAATAAACAGTAATTATATAAAATATTAATTTTTTTAAAAGAAGATTAAATAATTATAATCAGGTGTCATGTGTCATAATTATATATGTATCATAATCGTAATGCAAATTAAATTTTATGTGACATAAAATAAAATAATTATAATTAAATGTCACGTGTTATAAATATATCACTAATTAACTCTTACGTCGTATAGCAGCGTTGCCATATATATATACTAGGTACAACCCGTGCCTGAAGGCACGGGTGGGTCCCACCTGAGGCAATACACCCGGAGCAACACGATTTCGACACGTAGCAGTACAGGATTTTGACACCCAGATAAATGTCACATCACTGAGTAAATTTGTAATATAGATATAATATAATATGATTTGTATACGATTGCATACGCGTATTTCGTAGAATCCGCTAGTTCGTACTACTAGTCGTTTTGACAGGCTTTTGGGGAAATTTTAGCATGTAAATAACGAGCATCGAGGGTGACGTAGTTTTCTGACCTTTTTAATGCATTCCAGACGACGGTAATTTCTTTTATCTTAATAATCAATAAAAATATTTTAATTTTATAAATTATGAATAATTTATTTAATTTTTTATTAATTTTTATTTTTATATATGTTCCAAATACTAATGCATATATGATAAGCGTAAATTTTTATTCTAAAACTATGTGCGTATCATTAATCAATTATATAAAATTAATTAAAATAATTTAAGTAATAAATAATAAGTAATTAAAGTTATTTAAATAAATAACACAGAATTAAGGAGTATTTAAAAAAGTAAAAAAATTACAAAATAATAGGTAGTTAAAAGATATTTAAATTTAAGGAAAACAAAAAATAAATAGGTAAAATTACTTAATTTCGTGAAAATTATATAAAAATTACTTTTTAATTTTATTGAAGTATAGTTAGTTATAGAAAATTAAAAAAAATTATGAAAAAAAAAAAGATTTCACAAAAATAACAACCACTAAAAATGGAATTTCACCAACTTAAGGTTTACTTTAGGAGTTGTAAAAAATTGTATAATTTTGTAAAAGTTAATGTTTCGTGTTTTATGTTTTGAGTAAAAATTTTAAATTTTATAATTTGATAATTCGTGTTTATAAAGATTTGTTAAATTTTATATTTTTTTATTAAACACAAACAGTGCCAATAATATAGATAGATATATATATTTTAATCATAATATCATTTTTCCTGAACTTGATTATCACCTAATTTATTGAAAAAAAAAAACATGTAAACCATTTCTTTAGTTGTTCTTCAAAATAATAATAGAAAAAAAAAAGGCTGATTGAAGCCTCGATGCTAGACATGTAAAGAGCGTCGGATCGACTTTGACCTGATTCTATTTTGATTTCTCCCAGCTTTGACCTTGTAATTTGATTTTGTTTTTATTATATTTTGTTAATTGTTTATATACGCTACACAGAAATATATATATGTATTATAATTATTTTAATAAATGTAATTGATATTTATCAGTAAAATTTATTTATTGGGTGCGTTTGGAGTTTCAAAAAAAATTAAAAAAAACCAACGGAAGTGATTGATGTGATGTAAAATTAATATGTGGCAAAATATGATTGGAGGATTTTGAAAATTTTTGAAAATTTTTGATTTTTTTTAGTTTTTTTTGGTGCTCCACACGCATTAAACTACCAACTGATTAATTAATTAGTTTTAAGTTTAAATTATATATAATTTATTTACAAAATACATAAAATTAATGATCAAAGATAAATAGAATCGGGTCGACCCGAACCCCATGTTAGTGCAAGCAAAACTAGGCATTTGGTCTTGACCGCGACCTAAATGTGATTAGTGTAGGTGGTGCCTTTTTCTTATTTTTCTTCTACTTCTTTTCTCTCTCTCTCTCTCTCTCTCTCTCTCTCTCTCTCTCTCTCTCTCTCTCTCTCTCTCTCTCTCTAATTCTATGTTGAAATTTCTTATATAAAATAAGGCAATAGTAAAGATAAGATAATAAAGTTGGGGTTGGCTTTTAGTTTTTGTTTCTGTTCAATCAATTTTCACATAAATTCATCTTTTACTCTTCACGCGGTCAATGTGAATGTTACTTCTGATTAGTTATAGCAATAGTGTATAGATACATAATTTATATTTATTCGTAATTGTATTCAAATATATTAAAATTTAAAAAAACATATAAAATAATTATTTTATTAAAAGATAAGATCAAATTGCATAATTTTTAAATTAATATATTTGTATCATATTTATATATTTTTTTAATAATTTTATATTGGTGTCCTATTTGAGTTATATTATTGTATTAGAAAGATTATGTTGTATCCAATGCTATCTTCACAACTGCTGTGGAATTTAATAGAATCCTCTCATTTTCTTGGATGCCAAACACTACTTACAAAAAATTTCCCATCGTCCACACCCTAGGAAGGCTGTTCTTTAACTCTGATGGATATTTGGGGCTTAACAAAATAAAAAAAAAAAAATAATACAAAATTCTATAAAACTCTATAAATTTCTACAAATGCGAAACTCGAGATTATAAAATTTAAATTTTTTACTCACTATACAAAATTCGAAATTATAAAATTTAAATTTTTTACTCACTACACAAAATCCAAAACATTAACTTTTTATTTTATATAACTTGAAACATACCCACTGACTCACACACAACATACCACTGCTGCTTTTTTGACTAAGAGGGTGTTTGGAGGGTAAAGTTTTTAGTAAGTTTTGGTATTTTTTTGTTAAAAATTGTTAGTGATAATTTTGGTGTGTTTGGTGAATCAAAATGAAATTTTTGGTAACTTTTACTGTAGCAGAGCAGAAAAGTGACAACTTTTAGTTGTTTGGGGTAATTTTTTACTATAACATAGTAGAAAAGTAAAAAAAAATGGGACCCGCTGTAATAATTATTTACTGTAACAGAGCAGAAAAGTGAAAAAATTGAGGGTTTGCCAAACATTCAATTACTGTAGAAGTGATAACTTTTAATTTTTTTTTGATAAAAATTGAGGCTCCAAACGCAACCTAACCCCTTGTCACACAGTGCGCGGGGACCTTTAAGCCCTATGCTAGTGCCCTCTCAATTCATTCCCCAACCCCCAAAATTCTTACTCCTTTTACAAAAAAAGCACAATCACTCAAAAAGTTTTTCAAATTGAGAAAGCCCCACCCCCAAAATATATATATATGTGTATATTTATATATATTGCTCGACGCACTCACTCTGCAATTCGGGAACCTGGGAGGAGGAGTGCAGCCGTGAGTGTCGATACATACATAGGGTGCGAACGGGCGCAACTTTTTTTTTTTTTTTTTTTAAAGGAATACAACTATATAAAGATTTATGTCCTCATTTTGAATGAAAACACCCGTTAACATATATTTTACCTTTTTGATCACTCCAAATTCTTATGTTAGATTATCGTTTTCGTTTCAAATTTCTAGTGGCACAAAATTTCCTTTCCTTTGCATAGTTGCTGCTGTAGAAAGAACTTCTGTGAAAAGGAGTCATTATTAACTGAATAACTCTTCAAATTATGCATAGCATTAGAAAAGAATGCTCAAATTTAGAAGGCAGAACTAGTCGCCAGAAACGGGCATTCCAACTCTCTATCAAATTACAAGAAGATATTGATTAATCTAAGGTTTAATTTAAGAAATAAAAAAGTTAATTTTTATGATTCTTAACAGATTTGATTGACGTCGTCAAATTCATATAACTGATCCCATCTAGTGAAAAAAAAATTAGTTTGTTTTGATTTGATTTAGTAATTGATTAATAACTAACTTTTTTGTTATTTGAAAAGAAAAAAAAAATTAATTTTTTAGTAACTAACT
>JAVXUM010000017.1:3788069-3799736 GCA_035590655.1 Pouteria glomerata | reverse complement strand
GTAAATTAAAATTTTTTCTCAAATTCTTTCTTACTCTTCAAGTTACTTCACATTTTGATAAACCATTGAATTGAACTTAATGATGGTGTCTAAAGATTTGTATCGAGAAAGAGAGTTGTATTAAGAAAAATAAAATTTTTGTTACTCGGTTACAAATGTGTGTATATTTAATTTTAATTGAGAAGTGCCGTAGGCACGGACTATTAGCTAGTATAAAATATTCTAACACCCTCCCTCAAACTCAAGATGGTAAACCACCTTTGAGTTTGGAAATAAGAATATTCTGCAAATAGTTAAACCGGATAACAGAAAAAGCCATGAACGTAGAATTTGAAGTTGCGTAGTTGCTAACAACGACAAAGTTTTGACGATAAGTTCTTAAAAAAATTTCGTTGCCACTAGTATAATTGTTTTTTAAATTGAAGAAGAAAAAATAATCAACCAGAATATACCATGTGCGAAAAAAGAATAACAAAAACAAAACTACAAAAATGTTGAAGAAAAAATAGTAACATCTTGCTCTCCAGAATTTACGCCTAGTAAAAAAAGACTGACATCTGTTGATGTATAATAATCGATTCCATCAAGAACAGTACTGTAAATATGATGAAAATATAATGCTGAAATTTCACCTTAAACAAAAAAATGTACTAAGACATAAAATACGAAGAAACATAGGTCAGAATCAAAGTAAGAAGGATTAAAAAAAAACCCTAGAACCGATTTACATTACGAAAGAAAAATATTTTGTGAGAGTGAAAAATAGTGTAGCAGAATGATACTACACCAGAAAAATAAAAAACACGAAAAAAAAACACCAGAAACTGCAGGGAAAAGACAAAATAGAAAGCGACAAGCAAAACTACTTTAACAAGTAAAACCACACTGGTGTCCTTGACGAACAGGTAACTCACTTCTAGTCCGGCGAGATTTGGTGGATCCTCGGATCGGGTTTCGTCGGGTCGAATAACCATCAAAATTTCAGTATCAACACACAACAAATTAAGGCCAATTCAATACAAGTAAATCCTTCCAAAACTCAAAAATCACTACTCGAAAGAGTTTGTTTCGTGGTGGTGAAAATGGGCAGCTATTGAGGATAGAGAGCAATGGAAATTGAATGGTAGGATCACTTGTAAAGAGTGTGGCATGGAAACCAATTTAGCGGTGGGTTGAGGGTTGGCCACGAAGGAGATTGGTGGCAAAACATACACGCGGATAGCATGGGATGTTTGTGTATATTTCGTAAAGAGAGGAGGAAATTAGGATGTGTTGAGTGAGTCAACTTCTCAATTGGGTGGTGAAAAGGTTGATCGACAAGCCATTGTCGTACGATGAAATCATGAGGGTAAAATTAAAATTTAAAAGTTGATTAATTCTATATCAGTCACTTGACTAACATTATGGTAAATTTTTTTTTAAGCTCAACGTCATGGTTCAAAGTGTTGTATAATTTTAAAAATAAACCTCAGGAGAGGTTTTAGTTTGACCCTTTTATATATCTGCGTGCGGGTGTCTGTGTGCGGGTACAAAATAAGCACTTGTGCAAACCAATTATTCTTCATCAGCAAACCCCTTCTTTTACTCATCCATCACATTTTTCCCACGTATCTCTCTCAGCATCACTAGTCACCGTCACTTGTTTTTCCACCACTATCGCACCGAAGAGTCACATCACAGACGAGCATATGAAAATAAAAATATATATTCAAATATGTCACAGACAAAATGGGCTCATGGACTTGATTTAACTGGTTAGGCAGCCGCATCTAGAGGTCCAAAGCTCTCACTCTTCTTCCGTTTTATTTATTGATTTATTTTTTTTTTAACCAGCCCAACCTGCAATGCAGGTTCTGAGGCTATATCTAGCGCAGCAATTTCTAGTTCTAGGTTCAGCAAAATAAAATAATAAAACTGTGCCATCAACAGTAGACCTTCTGCATTCATTAGACACACCTGTACACAACAGCTCTCACGTCTACTTTTACACACAGCCCAAGGCAGAAAAGAAGAGGAAATGCCAAGGTCGCAGGCCCTGAACAATGAAGATAATTCAACAGTTCTCTGCGGAGTGTTTGGAAAAAAAAGAATTTTAGTAAAAAATATCATAATAAAAGTATAATTAATTTAATATAAAAATAAGATATATTAAAATTTAATTAAAAAATATAAAAAAATTAGTTAAATTTTAATAAAATTTAATAAATTTTGGTAAGAAAATAATTAAAAAAAAAAAAGATTAACAATAGATAACATTCCATTTTGAATGGTGCATCTCTAAAAAAAAGAATAAGTAATACTATAAAATGTTATACCACTTATATCTTAGTTCTAGAATTTTTTTTCATAAAAATTTAGAAGCTTAAAATTATTTTCTTACATTATATATTAAATTATATTTTTTATCTCACTTTACATTTTATTAATCAAAAATTAAAAAATTAATTTTATATAAAAAATTAATCTTATATTATATTTAATTTCATTTATTATTTCATATCATTACTTATATCTCCCCGTTCAATTCTTCAAACCAAACATAACCTCATGTATATATAGATATAAAATTCAGAGCTGCATATATGCAGCAGAGAGCAGTACATAAACAGGGCTTTTCATGCTGCTCATGATAACCCCAGCTCATCTTTTTTTGGCTTTTTGTAGGCTGTACTAGTCCTGAAAGCAAAGCCGAGAATTGCGGAGATTACCACTTTAAAAACTAGGAAAGGGCACATCCCCACTTGGACACTTGGATGCACCCACCATGGTGACCATCTATTTGGTGTCTGCCAATGTCTGGCTCTAATCATATCAACAGCTCAAATTTTACAGCCCCAAAAAGTTTTGATAAGAAGTGGGACAACTCTCTCCAGCTACAAGTGAATGAAAATAATAATATCGAGCCACTGCCTCTTAGCAGTGGTTCAATGTAGTTTTTTTTTTTTTTTCTTTCAAAGAAGGAGTGCCTGTGTAAGTCGACAAAGCAGAAATATAAAGAGGTATTGGCATTGCACCATAGTCACACAAAGACATTGCACAAGATGAATCTCTCTTAAGAACCAATTAATTGTGGGAGAAAAAAGCAACATAGCGCCCACTGGAATGTAATGCACCCCATCATTCCAATATTTCAATTACCATCCTAATTTTCCAGATCAGTTTCTTCCTTAACAAGAAAGATTTTGGGATGTCGTCTCCTACCTGTCAATGATTTCGGCTCCTGCAAATGGTTGTGAGATTGGTGGGGATTAATGGTTGTCAGAGATTGATGTACTCAGAAAGGGAGGTTGATGAACAGCAGCTAACGAAGCCGGGATAGTTGAAGTAGCGAATCCTGATGATGCTGCAGTAGAGAAGAGTGGCCCGGGAACACTCCCACCATAAAGGCCTCGTATTTGCCACCCCCAGCTTTGTGAAGAATCCAGTTCCATACTCTTCTCTATTGCTCTTCCCTTTAACATCCAAAAAAAAAAAAAAAGTAATTGTTAATTCACTTGCACAAAGTGAAATTTTTCGCAGTGGTTCACTGGTCAATAAATATGAATAATTGCAAATGGTAACTAAAACGGCCATTAAATCACTTGCACCTCCATGGCATCAAATCAGAAGAGTGAGCATTAAAATATCCCAGAAAGCTTTCGAATAGCTCAAAAAGTTATTTCTCTTCCACCTTGTACCATAACTTGGCGACCAAAAGTAGAAACAAACTTATTTTATTCAGTTCCAAACAGGAAAACGCTAATTAGAAGTCGTTAAAATGAAGACGCTGTGTTTAACAAGGACAAAGATAACCGTCAACATCCTGTGGCTAACATTGGACACTACTTGAGTAAGTTAAGGTTGATGTTGAAGAGATAAAATTGCCCAGCCAAAAAAAGTAAATTAAATATTCGAAAACAAAATCACAAATTTAAATGTATCATCAGTGCAGGCAAATAAAGAAACAGGCTCCAGTTAAGTGAAGAGAAAGTTTTTGCTCAAGGCCTAATTGCATAGCATAATTGATTCTCAACAGTTGATTACAATAAAAGTGATTACGCTCATCATCAGTTGTGTTGTTATGTCTCAAAAGTTTTGTTCTTTATCTAAAGTGATTATATAGCTGTTTGGCTATAATTTTTTAAGAGATGCTCATCAAAACTGAACTTTTAAGTCATTTATATAGTATTTTTTTACAAACCTTAATAATCAGTAAAATAAAACTACCAAGCTTCATTATTATTTTTCGTTTGATTTGCTGTAAAGATTTGAAATTCTTTAAAAACTTTTAAAAATATTTAAAAGTTATTTAATTTTTATTTTAAAATATAAATTATAAATTCATAACTTATTTTACTTTATTTTATTTTTTATCACTCTAAATACACCATCTGAGAGAATGTTACCGTCAGACTGAAGAAAAATACGAACTAAACATTCTTGCTACGCACAAGAAAATAAGTAAATAGGCTACAATGTGTTAGGCATGTGCTACTCCTCATAGCTGAAATAGGTATTAGATCCTAGGTTTGACTCACACCCCATTACCAAGATACAGGCACGGTTTAATTTATCAAAAAATAACGAAGAAATTTTAAAAATTTTTAAAAATTTGTAGAAAATCTTTAAAATTTATTTTACAAAATTACGAACTCATAACTTATCTCACTTTGTTTTATTTTATCTTATTTTTTATCGCTCCAAACACACTCACAATCTCAAATGTACCCAAAAATATATATATATATTGTATAAATAGGTGTAATATGTACTGTAATTTGTCACATTTATTTTATTGATAAATGTACAAAGACAGAGTCCATAAATAATAAATTCATATATATAAATCTATAAAAATAATTATATAGATACAATTTTAAAATAACTATATATATTATACGGTATAATTAGTTCCAAGTTTTGGATCAGTTAGGGTAGTAACAAAGAGTAGACTTGTTAACTGACCTTGACGTTCAAGTCTTGTGTGTCTTTATAAAAGCCCAATTTTACGATTTAAAATAAGGCAAATTCATGAGTAGCATGCGTGGAAAGATGAATTTCATACATGAGATCACATTTGCTTAAAAGCAGCTCCCCTGCTGCTTATATAGTATGCAGTATCACACGTTTAGACCACATCTGGAAAACATGAGTATTGTTGCAAAAATGCCAAGGCAAAATTGCAACTGAGACCCAAAAATGATTATGGAAGACTAGATGAGTTTCCCCAACAGAACTAAATGTACCGGATTATGTGTTGCCAAATGAATCCAAAATTACAAATTTGCAATTTAGCTCAAATAGTGATCATAGAAGCTCAAATAATTTTTCTAGCCACCAAAACATATGTAGCAATGGCAATAAATCAAGTGGATAGTGAGGTTGACTATAATTACCTCATAGATGGGTAAGAAATTTGAATTTACACCACTCGAAAGAGGAGGGTGCTCAGACAATATTATTTGGCTATGCGATGGTTGAGTTTCCACTACCATAAAAGCATTGTTCCCAGCCTGAAAGAGGAATAAGAAACAATGGTTAAGCAATCATACCTAAGACCTCAAAAAATATGAGCATGGCAAAGGCCCAAGATGATGAAAGTATTTTAATGATATATCCAAGTCTCAAATAAACAACAGAAACAAAAAGAATGAAACTTGATATATAATTTTTAGGATTACCCTTCTATTATCAGGTATGTCATTTAAGCTGCATTGGAAATGAAGGCTACTACTTGTGGCATTGGTCTGCTTTTGGCCGTCAGCAATATGAGGGGGAGCAATACTTAAGTTCAAGTCTAGATTATTGATGGTTCCTGCACGGAAGATCAAGGAACTCATTATATCTTGGTTCATTAAAAAAAAATAGCTAAATATGTGCAACAACAGTAAACAAAAGTTTCAAGGAAGATCACACACACTAAATATTTAACAAATTGTACCTCCATTTACTGCCTCAGGGCTTAATTCTCCTTCATACGTACTCGGCTCAAAGTTCGTAACTGCTTCCCTACCATTGCTTTTTATTGCAGCCTTGTCATAAGCCCTAATTAACATAAAACAAAAATTTATAAAATTTAGAATCTTTTAGAGAATAGGTTACATACTTTATAACAGATCGAGCAAGGAAGAGTAAATTTGTGATCAGTAGGACCTTGCAGCTTCTATCTCACTGTCAAATAGGCCAAGATAGATATATCTGCAAGCAAGCAATGGATGCTACTCGATTAAGACCTTACTCACAATTCACTAAGATTCTTAACTAACAAAAACAAAGAATGCAATTGGAGTGACAAAGAATCACATATGGAATACAAAAGGAATGAAAGAAAGAATGAAAAATTTATAATTTCAGCATAGTTACAACATTTACTTCTTGCCAAGAAGCTGCCCCATTCGAGCTTCCCATCTTCCGCATTTATGCAGGGTAACTCCCCGGTATTTTGAACTACCCCTAGAGAATCCAGTGCTCTGGCGACGTAGTATATGCACAAATTCTTCTTTTGTCAAGTTTTTCATCTGAATATCAATATATGAAAACCATATATGTACACAATCAAGTTCCTCATGGAAAGAAAGTAAACCTTTTATTTGACTTATCTGTTATTTATTAACTCCAACCACCTGTTTAAGATCTTCTTCATAATGACCAATATTGAAATTGATGTCTGCATCAGGTCCACGGAACTTAATTGCAGCTCGATCATATGCCCTGAGATCATAATCATTTCTTAAAAATAAACGTACTATGGCATACCACCAACAACTTGAAATGAAAAATATTGTTAGCCTGCTAAGTTTATTACCTAGCAGCAGCAAGCGCAGTGTCAAATCCTCCTACATCATCAAACGTACACGTTTTAATGAAAGTGCACAATTAGCAACTTAGCATAAACAATACGAGGTTTCTAACAGTAGTGATTTAGGTCCAATGAAATACTAAAATTGAAGTTTCTTACCCAAATACACTTGTTTTCCACAATCCCTGTTCAAAACAAGAGAAAACACTAGCCCAGTCATTTCAACAAATTTTAGGGAAATTAAGTTCAGGAACACAAAACAACAAATGTAAAATCACAACAAAAAAGAGCAAGCACCGTAATCAATATCTTTTAATTACATGAAATACAAAAATAAAAATAAAAAATCATAAAATCAATTGAAGTGAAATCTTAGAACACCTATGACAATTTTAGGGAGACCATACTTGCAACTAAAGGTAAGTTTTAAAATTATAAATTAAATCATAGATCACCGTAATCATCAACAAATATGATAACTCGATATACAATATCACATTAAACCATAAACTTATGGAGAGACTTGGACTCCGGCATCATCAAAAACTCTGCAAAAAAATTATACCAACCACATGAACATTGTAAAATTGTATGTATAATCAGAAAAGTTTAATAGTTATACTAACCAAATATGTGATTCCCATCTCCCAGTTCTCCGATAAAACGTAACTCCACGATACTGCGAGCTCCGTGACCGCGGTCCCCTCCTACTCTTCTTCACCTGCTGCCGTTGCGGATGCATCAACCCCCTATCCTCCACCGAGCCACCGGAATCCCCGGTCTTAAACGAAAGATCCAACCACTGGTGCCGCGAAGAGCACGCGTCCCCGCCACCGCCGGCTACCGGAAAAAGCTGTTTGGTGATGAAATAAGACCTAGGCCCATCGTTGTCCGCGCGCGCGTTGGCATTCAATATATCAAAGCTATAACCGAAGGTAATGCCGCCATGATTGTCTTGGGCGAAGCACGATTCATTGTCGCCGGCGTTGCTCGAGGTCTCGACATTGACGACAGAGGAATTCGAGGTCCCCGACTCGTCCATTTGCCTTCCGGAGAACTCCAGAAACTTCTCCGTAACCGCTTCGACGTGCTCGGAGATGGAATCGGTCGGAACAGTAGTGAGATTGAGGTCCAGCATCACTCTCTCACTACTCAAATTCGTCACGACTATCCTTTATGCACTCTATATATATATATAATTCAGCAAAAATCTCTAGAGCTGAAACTCTTAATCTGCAGATCACAGCACAAAAACTAAAAAGAGAGCTAGATAGAGAATCGAAGAGAGAGAGAGATTACTGTAGAATTAAGAGCTGCATTTTCTCCTTGGTGATTAAGACACCAGGGCGAAGAAGGAATCACAAACAACTGACCCCTTGAATATATATGTGTGTACACACATATGTATATACATATATATATATATAGAGAGAGAGAGAGAGAGAGAGAGAGCTTCTAGAGAAATAACGCTTATGGCGTGTTGGTGTAGCCGGAGGAAGGCGGGAGAGAGGATGGGACGTGTGAAGCTGAAATTGGGAACAGTAGGGGGAACCAATTAAGGTGGCGCGTGGGGGAACTCGATTGACCGGGTGGTGGAAAAAGAGCAGTGGCTTTTTCACTGCGGGTTGAGAGAGAACATGAGAGTGAGGGTGACCTTTGAGCGTGACTAGACAGCTTGTGGGTGGTCGGGACCCTTCCGCTCTAAAACAAGGAGCTGACGCTTGTCACCGAGCGTGACCGTCACGCCCCTCCACTAAGCGTGTGTAGATTTCGCAAAAAGATGGAAGAAAAAATAAATTAATATAAAAAGAAGGTCATAAATTTGTTTGGGAAAATATCGTTTGGACACACAGTGGATTATCTGAAACTGAAGGTAGTTTTTCACTAACAATCCTGCAACGCGTGTGTTGACTGCATTTCTAGTTTTATGGGTAAAATTTTTAAGCACCAGAGTAATTGGTGAAATAATTAAATTAATAAAATTTTTACTTTTTATTAATATTATTGATAAATATATAGTATTGGCAAATAATTCATACCGCACTTCTCAACTAAAATATCAAATATTAATTAGTTAATTTTATCAATTTAAGGTTAAAATTAAAATTTAAAAAAAAATCACTTTCTCAAATTAATTTTATTCAAATATTTATAAAAATATAATAAAATGATAAATACAGAGAATGTCGTATAGAATTTGATAATAAATTTTTAATTATTTTTATAAAAATAATTTAAATAAAAAAAATATTATTATTAGTCATATCTACTTTATAAGATAAAACAAAAAGGGTGAATTTAACTAATTTAAATTTAAAATTAAAATTTAAAAAAAATTACTCTCGAACTTAATTAATATTCTACATTTTTTGTATTTTTAAATTTTTAAAATACTAAGAATTATTGTTATAAAAAAATAATTTAATTATTATTTAAGTTATTTATTTATTTATTTATTTGAACTACACTTTTTATCTATTATTTTAATTTAATTGCTGATGTGATTAAAATATATAAATTTAATAATCATATTAAAATTTTAAACAAGTAGGTCACTTTTTAGAACTCATGAGCAATTGAATTCTTTTCAAAACCCGAAAAAAGTATATCCTTTTTAGAACTCATGAGTTTTTTACATTTACTATTTAATAAATAATAGGTCACAATTCTAATAATTTTATAGATGAAAGAAAAAATAAAATTATTATGTTTTATCGATATAATACAAAAAAACAAAGGTTTTATGAATGTAAAGATCACAGCTATTCGTTGAATAATAAAATTCATTCTTAATTTTTAAATCTTAATTTGTGAAAAAAAAAATAATTTCAAAAACTATTCTATTTTATTATATAAATTTTTTTACTATGAATTAGCTAGATAAAAATCCTCTTTCATTTCTGTTTCCTTATCCTTGACTAGTTAAAACTAACAAGTTAGATTTTATTCATCTCGTACCATTCCTGCTTAAGCTCCATTTGAAGCATAATAAGACTCTAAGGGTAATATATTTCTATAAAATTCTAACTTTTCACACACTTTCAATAATTTATGCTAATTTTTGCAAGATTATAATATTTATTAATTTATACTAATTTTTACACACCCCAAACACACCCTTAAGTAAATGCCTATTGCGGCCAGGGACCCCGGGCTCGAATGACCCGCTTCAGTACTTAACGGGTCGAGTTCGACCAATTTCGTTGAGAAATTTTATGAGTTTTGAGTGTTCTTTAAATAAGTAATCTATTAAAAGTTTTTTTAAAAAAAATAGATAAAAACATAAAAAAAATTTAAAATTGAACTAAATTGTGTTTTTATATTTATTTATTAATATTAAAAAAATTTAAAAATATAATTTAAATAATTAAAAAAATTAATGAATAACTTGCTACTTAATGAGTAAGGTGAACGGGGTTCCGACCTGCCAACTCAGAACCCAGCCGTTGGACGTTTTTATTGTGGCTTTTATAAGTAAAAATAATTTTCATAAAAGATCAAAATAATACAAATCATATATAAACATGAAACATGAGATATTATTTGATTCATAGTAAATATTTATTAGTGACTGTCATCTCGGTCAATCTGTCCGAATCTAATCCGTTATCCGAACTGAATGGATATGAGATTTGGATATTTTTTCGGAGATATTCATTTTTTAAAAAAAAAATTCGAATATGGGGATGAGACTGCCTTCGCCCCAATTTGTCTCGAATTCGATAGCCGATCTGAATCAACCCCGATTTGCGTTGATCTATCCGATTTACTATGCAAAATATTCAAACAAATTTAAATTATTTGGATCTATGACAATAACATCACCACCATAACATGACAAAAAAACATTTACATTCATCATCCTTCAGATCTATTAAATATTACTATTTTTATCATTAAAATTAATATTGATAAATAAATTTAAAGCACAAATTGTCATCATTATGTATTAATTAAGGTGTGTTTAGAAAAAATTAGAGATTCAAAAAATTAGGATTAATAATTATGTAATAGACAATCATATTTTATATTTGCTACTTTTAAGTTTGGATAATTTTAGTACTTTAGAATTATGTATCTTTATTATGCATCGGTGAGATGGTACTTCGGTAAAATATTAATTTTGGAGATATTTATGTATTATTTTAGTAAATTATTATTAAGATGATGTTTATGTATTATTTTAATTTTGGAAATAAATTATTTGATAGTAATGTGTTACATATGCAATCAAATAATACATCAAGTTAGCGGCGAATTCAGAGACGAATAAAAAGTTTGGATTTTTTGATATCTACGGATATATCCGTTCTTCGTTTGGAGTGTGGATGGAAATTCAAAAAAATATTCATTCAAAGTTTGGAGCAAATTTGGAGACTGATAGAGGGTTCAGAGTTCGGATTTAGATATTATTATATCTGCCTTCGATTTGTCCTGTTGCTATCTCTAATTTTTATTGATGAATGTACAAATTAATTTTTATTTTTTTTTTACTCGAAAACCCACCAATTTAGTTTATTCTTCAACAAACCGTAATCGATGAGTAAATCAAGTCTACAATTCTTAACAAATCACACAAACTGACGCTTTGAGGGTGCAGTAAATCAAGAGTCTACAATACTTCACAAATCACATAAATTAATTAAGTGCAAATCTTATACTTTGAAAGTGTTTGGCATGCTATAATTTATTAAATTTTTTTAAAAATTTCTCTTACTACACGAATTACAAACCCATAATTTATATCATTTTCTTTCAATTTTTATCACACTAAACAAGTGTGTGAAAACCTCTTAAACTTATTAAATCTTAAAGTTAAACTCAAAATTGCTCTCGACAAAGATAAAGAATTTTATCCTAAGGCCCCGGTTGGATGGTGCTAAAATTTC
>JAVXUM010000017.1:3754575-3764774 GCA_035590655.1 Pouteria glomerata | reverse complement strand
CAAATAAAATTATACATAAAATATATATATATATTAATGTTTTAGGGGTAGACTAGTATGCTAGTTTTAAAGTCTGATATGAGTAAGGAGGTGTTTGACACATTGAAGTTTACTGAAAAATTTTAAAAATTTTATCTCATTTATGAATTATAAATTCATAACTTATTTTATTTTATCTCACTTTTTATCACATCAAATACCCTTTAAATGAATTTAAAAAAATTTTAAATTTGAAAAAATAGGATGAGCCGTCAGAGTTTTTGTCAATTTAAGAAGATTTTTATATAATTAAAGAATAATTAAATATTTAAGTATAACTTTTAAATGAATAGGGGGCGGTATCACGCTCTTGCTCCCTACCCACTTAATTTGCAGGAAAGGCTGTCCAGGCTTCCCCGACCACGACCGTAGTTATTTATTATTATCTTGTTGAAAACCAAAACATCCTGAGCGATCTCATTTCCAACTACAGAAATCATAAATTATTTAGCAGTCAGCACATTACAATTTTCGCATCTACTTAGATTTGATTTTGTATTGAGATTTTGTCGTTTTCACATAAAACCTCTTTGTTTAAAATAATTAAAAAAAAAAAAAACACCGTCCTATGTGGTTTGAGAACTTGTTGAATGTCAAGTTATATGAGTATTGTAAAAATGAAAAAATTACATAAAAATATATTTTTGGGGTAATTATTTTATTTTAATAACCAATAAACTAAAATTATAGAAAGTGTACTCTAAATACTTTCTAATCTAAGACTTGGTTTAGGAACCGAAGTAGTTAGCTTTTTTTATGTTTAGAAAGAGAAAAACTAAGGTCTCACTTGGTTTATTTTTCTATTTTTTATTTTCAGTTTTTGTTTTTTATTTTCTGTTTTGAGCTTATTTTTTATTTTGAGTTTTTGAAAATAAGAAAAACAGTTTAAAGCGCATTTGGTCACTTGTATTTTTAAATTTTATTTTAAAAAAATAGAAAATGAGTTTACACATAAAATAAAAAATGGTAAAAAATTATTTTGATTATTTTTAACTCAAAATAAGGAAAACATAACATTTTCTGTTTCCATATTTTAAACAAAGAGTTAATCACAAAAAAAGTTAGTTTTTTTGTGTTTAAGAAGAGAAAAAAATTAATTTTTTAGTAATTAACTTTTAAATTTTTTATTAATTTAATAATGTTATCTTTCATAATTTAAAAAAATTTAAAATGTAGAAAATTAAATTTAAACACTTTAAAAAATAAAAAAAATTAAATAACCGATAACTAAACGACTACCGACTTTTTAAACAAAACCTTAATAAAATGACGGTAACGTTCCTAAATTCACCAACATCTCTGTTTTTTAGCGTGATTATTGTTCGGCAAATATTTTGCCGCTCCCTTCTTTGGACCCCCTCCTCTTATATTCTTGAAGACTCTCTTTCCGATCCTGACCTGCAAGTAAGAAAAACATAAAAATAAAGCGGTCGGAGGTTTTCCCCGACCAAGGACTCTCCAATACTTAAGTCAGTTCCGACATTAACGATAATCTCCTAAAAGCAAAGAAAATTGAGAAAAAGAGAGAGAAGAGAAATCCAAAAAAAGAGAAAAAGATCCATACCTGGGCCACATTTTTTGTATTTAAAGTGTGAGAACCGACATATTTTTACTGATTTGATTAGACAACGACAGTGACAGGTGTAGCATTAATGTTAGATGATGTAAATATTGAAAAATGTGATATTCTACAAATTTTGTCTGAAAATTATAAGTTAAATAATTATGCAGTGTAATTATCAAACTATTTAATCTCAATCTAATTAGAATATACCCCTAATCGGAATTGCAATTTATGATCGGTCAAAATATTTTTTTTGGCCGCACAATTACATACTACCCGGCAAGCGCGCAATATTTCAGAAAACGGATGATGTACGAAACAACGATGTCACGTGGGCGTGATTGAGGAACGTACTTGAGTAATGATGAAAGAGCGCCATTCCCACGGAGGTGGAGCAAGCAATTCCTTTCGGGCTTATGAATCAGACATGTTCGATGAAAATCCCAAGTGAAGAAACAGTGAAGGTTGTCTTTTGGGTCGTTCAAGTGGGACTCCAAGTCTTGGTCAGGCGTGTATTAACCACACTTTCGCGCGCTTTCGGTGCTGCCCCAACTATGGTGCATATGTTTGTCATGGGGTGGGGCTATTATTTGAAAAAGTGGGGCAAACATTGCATGAACGTCATCATAAAATATATATATATACATATATGTGAATAAAATTAATTTTTAAAAATAATTATGGTTATGTGATAAAATTTGTGAACGAAAATTTGAAAAAATAAAAATTTTTAAGTTAAGCGGTGAATTATTTCTGTACCCATTCACTACACTAAAATAAAAAAATAAAAATAAAAAAAGAGCAAATATAGTACTCATCTACTATTCAGCCCGCCGACCAAAATCTATTTATTTTTAAAAATATTTTTAAAATTATATTTTTAGAAAAGATAAAAAATAATTTTAAAAAATTAGAAAACTAGTTTAGTATTAAAATAAACATTTCATACAAATTTTTAGATAAAAACAATAAGAAAACACAAATAAAATAATATATATATATATATATTAATGTTTCAAGCCGAGTATGCTAGTAAGCTAGTTTTGAAGTCCGATCTGAATAAATAGATTAGAAAATTTTTCAAACTCGAAAAAATAAAATGAGCCGTCAAAATTTTTGTCAATTTAAGAAAATTTTCATATAATTAAAGAATAATTAGATATTTAAGTGTAACTTTTAAACGAGTAAAGGCGATTTCACGCCCAAGCAGCATAACATAGGTCGCTACCCACTTAATTTGCAGGCAAGGCTGTCCAAGCTTCCTCCAGTTATGGACTACGGCCATACTTGTTTAGAATTATCTTGTTACAGCTTCCGAGGCATGGCTCAGTAGTTGAAAAAGTAAATGTGAGGTGCTTTCAGTTGAGCTGTTACAAGGATTTAAATCCTTGTATAATAGTAAACAACAACTTTCGTATCCTATTCTATTAAAGCATATCCGGCAATTTATCTCATTTGCACCCTGTTCTATTGAAACATATGTCGCGATTTATCTCCTCCACGATGCTTCAGGACAAGAGCGGTAGAAATCCTCAGGGTTGATATTCAACTTTTAGAATTATCTTGTTACAAACCAAAATATCCTGTACGATCTCGTTCCAACTACAAAAATCATATTATTTAGCAGTTAGCACATTAAAATTTTCCCATCTACTTAGATTTGATTTTGTATTGAGATTTTGTCCTTTTCAATTAAAACTTGTTTGTTGAAAATAATTAAAAAATTAATTAAAAAAACTGTCCCAAGTGTTTTGAGAACTTGTTGAATGTTAAGTTATATGGGTATTATCAAAACGAAAAAATTACATAAAAATATATTGTTGGACTAATTATTTTATTTTAATGAACTAATAACCTGAAATTATAGAAAGCGTACTCTTAACACTTTGTAAAAACATGAAGTTAAGCCCGTTTGGCCTTCCAACAACCTACAGCTTTTCTCAACTCCTGGCAAAAAATTTAATAATTAAAAACTTTTATGAATTTGATAAAAACTTACAAAGGTTATAAAAAAATAGAGAAAGTTAAATTTAAAAAAAAAAAAAACTTACATAGGTTATAAAAAAAAAATCGAGAGAGTTAAAAGAATTTCAAAAGTTAATGTTTGTACTAATTTTTTTTTTTATGCATTTAGTAATTATGAAAATTCTAGTACAAAAAGTTAGGAAAAAATTGGAAGTTAGAGAAAATTGGCATTCACCAAACGGGTTCCCTAGCATATAAAGCAGGCTTTAGGTTATCAATTCATTAATAACTTTTCCTATATATATATATTAAAATGAAAACAACCCAAATTTTTCACTACAATAACTTTTTCTGAAGAAATAACCAAAAAACAAAACAAAACAAAACAAAAACTTACACTCATATTATTTGTTTTAGTTTTTAAAACCATTTTAACTAAAATTCAGAACTAACAAAACTCAAGGGAATTATAAAAAAAAAAAAAAAAAGGGGGGTCCTTAAAAGGACTTCGGTAGCATCTTCAAATCATTCAAAACAAACAAAGCTCGTCTATTCATACATGGCTCCAAACATACTATGGTTTTAAAAGGAGGCAATAAGGTTCAAAAATTTTCAGTACTTCTGACAATTTCTCGGGAGCTGCCTCAACCATCTCAAACAAATAGTTATAAACTTTAACTGGGAATTGAAGATTGATTACTGCCTGAACAATTGAAAACCTGTTGTACGAATACCCACTTGATTTAGACCCAAAAAAAAAAAAAAAAAAAGTTGGCAAATTGATTTATAACATAGAAAGGATGAATTAATACAAAATATTCATGTATTACGGGATCTGGGAAGATCAAATTTATGCTACATAACGTATTATTCAGATTATATTCTTATTGAAAAAAACAGGCAGCATAGCCATTAATTACCCTCTCGATCCATCCTACAATCTATCCTACAATCTAGCCTTTGTGGTCTTCAATAGGTTTGAAGGGCGATATCCGAGCAGCAAGAGCACATAAAAGTCAAAAACACTTGAAATGCACAAAGACTGTAGATCTTGCCTCTCGAGAAGATTATGCATTCTCACCTGGCTCACTGATTTGAATGGAAGTTTTTGATAGGCTTGCTTCCAGTTCATTCAATTCATCCATGTCCAGTTCCTCGTCGTCTTCATCCAGCTCTTCAACATCATCAGTTACTGATGTTGAGGTGCTTGGTCCATCATTTGCAGAACTTTTATCAACCTGAGAGTTGAGACCAGATAGATAGCAAGCAAATTCATATATATATATATATATTTATTTATTTATGTACTATGGGAAATATAATTCTCCAGACAGCACATTGGCTTATACATGAAACAAAAGCAAAGGAAATTTTACGAGTCATCACTTGTTCTTAAGTGTATGGAGTAAAAGAACCCACAAATGAAATGATCAACAAATTATCTATATTATTATATTAGGAGATAATTGTTGAGACCTTAAATCTGATGATCCTTTTCATTTTCTTTCATAAATACCCCTTAAACCACACATAACTACCCAAAATTAGAAGTTTTTCAAAAACTACTGGTTATTTAAGTAATTTTACTTTAAAGCTGTTTACATTACCTTCAATACCTTCACATCTCATTTGAAATTTCTATAACTACTAAATGATATTAATAATGCTCATGGTGCATGCACCAACCTATGGTCTAAAAAATTACAAAAACTGGATTACTAAAATAATCAAAGACCCGATATTCCTTGCAACATATAACAAATTGTCCATGACAAGTGTATTGCAATTTATGAACTTTTGACAATGTAAGCAACCTATGTGCCAAAATTACACTGACGCATTACAAGGAAGCCACCCACCACCACCCCCCCCCCCCAAAAAAAAAAAATCAAAAAAATTTCACATCACAAATTTTTGGGCTAAAAACTTTTATCTATGGATTAGCAACCCCCCCTTCCTCTCTTTTAGATTTTGAATCTAAGAAGCATGGATAAAGATACCAAATACGGATACAATATGAGTACGGACACGAATATGACCATTTTTAAAAAATGAAGATATGGATACGACAGGAATATAGTCAAAAAATATAAATTTTGTGTATTTTTATTAGTTATATATATGAATATAACATTCATAACAAAATTAATTTAACATATAATTCAATATACAAAATATAACAAAATATAAGTTATAAGATTTTATAATTTTAGGAGTTTTAACTATTCAAATCTAGATTTATCTTAATTATATATTTGAAAAAAATGATAAAATAATAAAATACATCATGTGACATATTTGATATGTATCTTGAAATATTCAAAGAGTATGTGTATCCGATACGTATCGGATACGGATACGGCACCCATTTTGGAGCATCCGTACTTCCTAGTTTTGAATATTTTTATATATATGCAATCCAAAATTTTTATAGTCCAACTAGTTTTACCATTAATACTTAACCCAATTTATCACTTATTGTTAAGATATAAAAGCTAAAAAGAAAAAAATTTTAGTCCAAACTTTAAATAACCTCACAAATTCAAGCATATAAAATATTCCTAGCATAAACATTTTAAATCTCAAACCCATTATGACCAGCCCAACATCAAAAAATATTTGAGAAGCTGGAAACAATAAATAATTAAATAAAACAAAATAAAATAAAACCAAAAAATACAAGATTTACGCTTGCGAAACAAACCAAATGAATAGCACTTTTCACATTTCATAGCAGACAAGAAAAGGAGATACTAAAATAACCACGATGGAAAAAATTGGAATCACACATTTTACATTTTGCATTTTTTGAATATTTTTTTATTTTATTTATGTAAATAAAAACCTAAAATATATGCATAGTGATTTTAATTATAAACGCAATAAGATAAATGTGTATTGTTTATTGCTCAATTTTTTTCTAGAACTAAATTTGGCCCCCCTCAAGAAGACATCTTGGCTTCATCCATGCAAGGCAAGTTAACTGCAGCCTAGAAGCTCAGGCCAACACAAGATCCAACGACATATACAAGAAGCATCAATCTTCTTCTAGGATTTGCCCATGGATGAGCCACTAAGAAAGTAACTAAACAGTCTATTGGCTTCCCTGTGAATAAGTTCTGCTATCACATTCTGGAAAAATAAGGCTTTGATTTTCTTCAATTATATGCCTATATTAGGATCATGTTGTGTGTCCATCCCAAGCAAAGCTATGTCAGACTAGTGACTGGTAGCTAAAAATTTTAATCATTTAAAGGTTTTGATGTTAAATTGGCCAGGAGGCAGCCGAGGGGGGGTCTGGTTTATATGTTCTTGTTTGTGAAGAGTTATGGTCCAAAAGGGGATTGTTTGGGTGCTGTAAATAGTACATGGATATTCATTTTATTTATTTATTATTATTTTTTTTTTTTTTTGGGAGGTGGGGGGAAGAAGAAGATAAGGAGGTGGTATAATATCAAATTCACCTTCTATCATCATCATTCCACTCTTCCTTCAATATCAACACAACACACAGTTTCCAGAAGCAAGTAGAATCCAGGGATACAAAATGGCACTAAGCTACCGAATGCATAATTTCAGAAGCTTTCTATCTTATTAAGCAATAGCTAGAACCTTAAAATGAGACAGCAAAAGATATATTTGCATGTCATTAGCAGTTGAAAAATCTTTCCCAAAGAGAACAATGAGCATTGATACCATGACACCTCATGGACAAAAGAAGTTAGTGTAATCCCCACAAACTTTGTATAAAACAGTGAAAAGTAAAAGTTTTACCTTCTGTTCAGTAATGTCTGATTCTTCATCCCTTTGGTACTTATCATAGGCCTCAGCATCATCCATAAACAAACTAGAATCAGATAGGAAGAGTTCACGGCCACTGTAATGAACAGAAGACAACGCATTTAGAGGATATCATCTGACAAACTAAATGTCTGCACACAAAGAAGTGCATGCAGAGATCCCCAGGAGAAGCAGAGATGTACCTCATACGGTCATTCTTGGCTCTCTCTGCCCTCTGTGCAGCCAAGCCAGCATCTCTTTCTTCCATCTTTTTCTTCCTCCATTGCGTGAAAAGCTCAGGTGTCATGGGAGTTGATGTAGTTATTTTTGCACGCTAAAAGCGAAACAGATGCACATTTGTGAGATTTAATTTAAGTAAGCAGTATAAACAATACTATGTCACATGGAAATGGAATTGCTTTTATGGCAATCATTACAGTAGCTCCCAAAATCACCTGATTTTCAATTTCTTCCTCAACAGGTATCTTTTTTTCAGCCTCTTCCTCTATTAGAGCCTTCATCTGAGACTTCAAAACATATCCCGGAGGAAGAGCATGCCTGTAGTGACAGTCTTTACCACCATTTGGACAAACCCAGAACCAACCGTATTGCTTTTTCTCTACCGCTTCCAAAAAATATTTACATACCTGCACATACAAGAAGAATTTAACCCAAAAAAAAATAAATAGAAACAAAAGGAAAAGAGGAAATTAAAACATATAATCTGGAAGTGTAGCATCAAATTGAAATGCATGTCACATATAAGGACAAACAATGTGAGAAGATAGTCACAAGTTGCAGAGTTATAGTTTTTAAAGCTTCTACTGGTAATAATTTCAGAAATCATGGAAAACATACCACCAAACTCTTGCTAACCTACCTTAAAATTTATATACATGTTTCCAAACTTTTCTCAGAATACAGTTATAATTTTTTTGATTTCTTCTTACCATATTTGTCTAAATTTCTTGTTTGCTTAACAATAGTTTCTCCTGATTCTTCTCTAGGCTCATTTTCCCTTTTTCCCAATGTGCTTCCCTGCTTCAAGAATCCTATGCTTTTTATTGTTTAACCTATTTTCTGCTTCTGTTTATTATGATGTTTATAATCTCCATCCTTTTGTGGCGAGTATAATTTGACTTAAAAAAGTTACATGACGTCAATCCATAAGGCTAGAACAATAAATGCATACCATTGTCATCAAATGTATGGAAGATTTCCATTACTTGTAACTTAATAACATTTCATATTTCCTCAACAGTTATCCCAACAGTTGTAATGGCATTAAGTGAAGTTCAGCAACATGAGCTATGCCGGGATAATAGATGTGGTGTTTTGCTCAAAGTATAGGCTGATGGCATATTTGAAACATTTAGAAAGAGAGAGAGAGAGAGCATAAATTCAACACTCAGTCCTCAATAAGTTCAATCTAAAATAGAAGACCATGAAAAAAAAAATGATAACGCAACTTACAATATCAGTAGGTTTATTCTGCTTATACTCATTTCTCTTGGACTCCACAACCTTCTCCAAAGTCTCCTGATCCCAATCATCCATATTTTCTTTTTCTTTTTTTGAAAGAAGTAAAGAATCACATTAATTTTAGATCAGAGCAAAAATGCACATAACAATGAACAAAATAAGATTTTTCTGGACCAACCTTGATCACGCTTATCACTGTAGATGTCAATCTTTTCACCTTTCCTTTGAACATTCAAGTCGTGCGAGAACTTGCACTTAAAGCCTTTAGCACATTGCCCCACTTTATAAAACTCACATAATATGGACTTTGGATCAACACCTACCAGACACCAAAATCCCCACTGATTTAAACCACATCCATAAAACTTATTCCCCCAAACTAAAATTTGAAGAATTGATCTGAATTCATGACTGTAGAAAACATTGGGAAAAAAAAAATCAAAAGATTACCAACTGGCACTTTGGGCTGACTGACAGCAACCTTGAATAAATCATTTAGCTCCTTCTCTTTTGCCTTTTCCTCCTCTTTCTTTTTCTGTTTATTGAGATAACTCAAAATCAAAGTCAAATAAACTATTCCAACACTGATTCAACATAAACATGCATATAATCTTAGAAGTTTTGCTCACGAACATGAACCTGAACTATTCACTAACAATCCAATACTGTGCACAGAATGAATAAAAGTAGCATACAATTTAGCTGATTAAAAAAAAAAAACATACATAGGATCTTGTGCATGGACATGAACTATTCACTCACAATTCCATACTATACACAGAAATTAATACAAATATCATACGGTTCTATCTTTTTCCAAAAAAATTGTAAGTAAATGAACACAAATAATAAAAATTTCAACTTAGTTTCATATAAAACTCAGAAATTAAACAAACTTACAAGAAGCATCATGATATGTAAGCTGCACTTAGACCCTTTGTTATTTTTCAATTGTACAACAATCTCCCTACTATAACCTTACTAAATTACCCCCATTGTCCACCACAGCCAGCCACCGCCTTTTCTTGCGAGGAGAACACATTAAGGCTTGGTTTGGGAAAAGAAAAGCTAGCTAATTTCCAGCTAGCTACAAAAAAAAACTAGCAATTTTTGTGTTTGGGAAGAGAAAAAAAACTAGCTTTTTAATAACTAACTTTTAAGCTTTTTGTTAATTTGACAATTTTGCCCTTCATGGTTTAAAAGAAATTTAAAATGTAAGAAGGTAAATTTAGTAATTTTAGAAAAAAAAAAACAAAAAACTGAGTAACTGAGCTGGTAACTGAGTAGCTCCACCCTTCCCAAATGGAGCCTAAAGGACTATCCATTGCTTAAAATAATTTTTGATTTTTTTTTTTTTTAAAACTATCCC
>JAVXUM010000017.1:3695208-3706966 GCA_035590655.1 Pouteria glomerata | reverse complement strand
TTTTACTCATCTCCCTCCAAATAAGCCAACAAATAAGAAAAGGAATAAGAAGCTAAACTTTCTTTCTTTCTTTTTTGAACACAAGCACCCTACCGAACATCAAAAGCAAGGTTCACCTCCTTAGCTAACACCCCCATGCATCTCAACGCACAATAACACAAGATCCCAAAGCTCCTTTGTCCAAGAACAATGCACAAAAAGTTTACTAATAGACCCACCATCTCTTTTGTAAAGACAACACTAGTTCACTAACATTATTATCATCCTCTTAATATGGTTATTTATAGTAAGAATCTTTCCATGCAACAAACACCAGAAGAGAGAAATTTGAAGAAGCTCCACACTTGGAGATATTCTTCTATGAAAACTCACTCTCTTTGCTATTAGTATGTAATGTATTCGCAAAATATATGTATAAAATATATGTATGTCTTGCCCCTTTCTCACTCAAATTTCTAGGCCCGCCACTAGATGGATTCCTATAATATCTTTATGCTTCACATGTAACAAATCAACCCAACAAGCTCTAATCCCAACTACTCAAGGATGGTTGGTTACACATATATCCACCTTCAGCAGTCAGTTCTTTGTAAAGTCATGCAATTTAATCCAAAGCAAACATGTGCTTTCTCACAACATCAACCAATGTTCTGACCTTCTTGTTCTCCCTTGCCCAGCATAGAGAAGCGAGTTTAAATTTTAAAATGAACCCCTCTTTTTTATTTTATCCAAATCTATAACGATGACCTTCACATTGCCCTTCAACAAAAGAAAAGCTTTCGTACTTCACAATAAAACTTTCTTACTCATTTTATCCTAATCTACATTACTTTGACTCGGCAAAGGAAATTAGAGAATTCAGGCCAGATAAGCAAAACCTGAGACCCACCGACTCTCAAGCTATCCCCGCACACCTCTCACTTTGACCATAACACATGATAGCTTGTGGTCTTCTGGATGCACATAAATATTCTTGGCCACCATCTCTAGCAAAAAGTAGAGAGAAGGCATGAAAATAAATGTATGACTAGAAAAATTACAACTTTCTATCTGCAAACTAGAAAAGCTGCCACTTTAACAAATTTGACTTGGAAAATGTCCTAAACTTTTCTTTAAAGCAACAAAATGTTATTAGATTTTTGTTTTCTAGGGATGGATAACAAAAAAAGATCTATATATCTATTTTGAGTTGAATAACATAGGATGAGAAGGTAAGAAAGAACCTGAAGCATATGCATTGCATATCTCTGAGCAACTGCATCTAGCTCAGCATGGATGCGAGCGTCTTCAGTTGACTTCTGTTCTTGCTCCACCCGCATCAGGACCTATAGTGAATTTAAGTACAAATTACATTCAAACTCATAACAGAGATATCAGATTTTCTTTTCCATCTAGACATCAGAGGAACAACTTCAACAAATTTGAACCTGAAGCATTGCATGTTCCTGTTCTTTCTTGTCAGAAAGGACCTGCTGTAACTCAGCAACCTCTTGCTCCAACTGCTCAACCTGCAAATCCTTGAACTTTTAAGCATTACAACTGAGTGAGAGTGAGAGAAAAATTAATTTAATTCAGTGACCAAATATCTAACCTTAAAGGAAAAATATATCCTTGTCATTAAATGGTGATTCAGTTTTAAGTATATCAGAAGCCTTTGGATTATCTCTTTGTTGATGCCATGTCAATTTATTAAAGCAGGAACGTAGAACCAAGTAATTAGTAACTATGTGGAGTATAAATCAAATATTGTGAAAACCACTCACTCAAAAATGTTTTGCATTTCACATAATAGGCTTATATTTGCTGCATCTGCTTACATAAAACATGAACTTGCATAAAATAGAAAAATGAAGGTCGGTTCAACACCCACGGTAGCAGATATACCTCTAAAATTAGAACATAGACATATACGAATCAATTTAGTGAAGCAGAAAGCATTTATAACTTTGTGGCTAGTCCAAATGACTCATGATGAATGGAGAAACGAAGTTCGAATTTACTCTAAAACCTTTCGTACACAAAGGGAGAACCAAACTGCATTCCATTTCCATAACAAAGCATATGTGCATATCTTTTCTTTAATATAATACACTAGGAAAATGAAATACAACAAAGTAATCAAAGTAGAGATCAAATATACCCTTGCACTCAACTGACGTCGATTGTCCTGCTTGACCATCTCCATTAGTGCTGTCTCCAGCTCTTCAGCTCTGGAAAAGAAAAGAACCACTCTTCAGGGAAAAATGCAATTTAGTAATACCATTTAAGCCAAGGAGAAAATTTACTAAAATCATTTTAAGGTCATCTTGTATGTAAAGATTGGTTATTATCCGTGCCAAATTAATGCCCTTCAAGGAAATATGCAAATGGATAGGCATCCATCAAGTGCTAACATAGACAGACTTCGAGCATAAAAAAAGGTTGTGGGTACATAGATACCTTGCCCTCAATCCTGAGACAATCAAGGATCCGGCCCAAGTTGTACTCCTGAGGCAGTTAAGGATCCTGCCCCGAGAATTGCAGATCCCCGCCTCAGCAAACCACACCTGGCCAGGTGGCTTGCTCACTTGAGCATGTGTCCACACAAGGCTTCACTCTGAACCGCACAACAAGGTCTATGGAATGGAGGCACGAGTAAAGGAATGTTGAGATGACCACAGTTCCTTAGTGGCATTTTGATCCTCTAAAAGATAGAGATAAAACTTCATCTGCCTCAATAATTACCCTCATCTACCCAACTACCACCACCATATGGCGTTCCTTTGTTGGATCTTGAAACCGCAGATCCTTGGACTGATAGTCATGCAGCCTTATCACAAAACTGTAGCAATGGCATGCATGCGAATCTATATCAACGATAGATTTGATACTACGCATGCAGCCTTATCTTCGGGGATCCTCCATCATAACCCTATGACAAGTTAGCATCTACTCTGCCACTAAAAACTCAAATACCAAAGACTTCACCACAATAAATACAACCTAGGACCTTCATTTACTCGCAAGACATTATTCTGCCTACTAGAAATTCAATAACATTAGAACCTCACAAGCGGCTTGCCAAGCCTGAGCAACAAGTGTCTCTGCTTCCCAAATCTGAGGTGTCTGCCTAGAATCTGTTTGAGGATCACCCAAATCCACAAAGGTCAAGTCAAAAACTTGCTCTGAAGCTCTGAGAACTCCAAAAAATATGTAGAGGACACAAATGTGCAGCTGGACAAGCTAATCATGCAATGCATACCAAGCAACCAATGCACTGGGCTAGGCATCTGGACTGACTAATTGTTCATGCATTTGTTTATTTTATTATCATAGTCACCTTCACATACTCAATCCAATAATATGAGTTTAACAAGTGCCAAGAATCTTAGAAAAGATGCAGATATCACACACCTTAGTATAGCCGACCTCTTCTCCTCCAGCATTCTGCACAACTCAACTTTCAACCAAACCACCTGCACATAAGCTATTAATGATAAAACTTAAACAAAAATAAATAAAAATAAAAATAAAAAATTGCTCATGAGATTCTTACATTAGTCAACTTATTACAATATGCCATTAGCTACTATACATGTTCACAGTTATAAAAGTGTAATCAAATTATTATACATAACAAAATGAAATGACCATGAGAGACAACAATAAACCATCACATAAACAAAAACACTTCCAAGGACAGAAAATTAGTTGGGCCAATAAAGAAATGTAGCCATCAACCATATAATTGCAGTCATACTTGGCATGCCAAAGAGCAATGTTTCATTTGTGGTTGCCAAGGGGATAACTAGGACTTGACAACATTTGCATTATTTGGACAAAGTGGCTGCTCTCATTCTTGATTAGAAAGGCAATCAGTTAAGTCTTCTATACAGTGAATATTTAATACAATCATAACAAAAGATCACTTCTTACTTTCAAAAAAGAAAAATAACGTATTAACTTGATAAAAAAGACATGGCAAGGTACCTGCTCTTGAAGATCAGGAAGAGAATCTATTCCTGAATCACTAGTGAGACCACTGAGAAAGTCATCCAAATTAGCAGAACCAGGTTCCAAATAAGAAATACCCCCATATTTTAGCTTATCACCCAACTCAGCTTTTGCATTTGTATTCTTTATGGATGAATCATGCTTGAAACTATATAGCTTCGTTGCTAGGGCCTTGGAACCCTTTGAAACTTTCCCCTTTGATCTTTCCTGAAGGGCTTCTAGCACAGTTGGACGATGCTTTTCTCTTAGCTCTTGCAATCTATCTTCAGTTACAGCCAGGAAACCTATGCACGCAGTCAAAACAAGCTGGCTGCTATCAAATGTTGAACCAGCTAGGGACTGTAGTAAGGTAATGGCATCCCCAGCATCCTGAGTTGTAACTAAAGCAGGACCTGCAAGAAGTTGAATCTGATAAATATTTGTGGGTTGAAATATCCTAAAAAGTTATGGATTGTGGTTAACAAATAATAGATTTCCAGTTACCATATAATTCCATTAAAGCAAGTGCAGTTCGATAAAGCATGACACGATTTCCTTCAAACAGAAGCACATCCCAAATTCGAAGAACTGAAGATGAGAACTATCAGAACATTAAGTTTCTTAATTATAGAGTTCAAAGTTGATTTTAAGATGCCAGGATTAGAAGGATAAGTTTTGAAACTAATAGCTATACCACACGTCTCACCACTTTCCCATGGAAGTATATTTACAAATATGGAAAGGAACCAGGGTGTAGAAATCCATTCAACCTGAACTCCCAAGTAATCCAGATGATTGACTGCAGTGGAAACATTATATTAATATAACGTTTTTAATGCCACGTGAAACAATGACATCTGATAAGGAGGGTGGTTGAGCAATAGCAGTAGACAAACTCAGTTTAGGAAATCTTTCACGCATCAATCCCTCAAAAACAAGTTGGTCCACCTGACATGAGAATCATTTATGGGATAACCAGTAAATAGGAATAAACTATACCTCTTTGGAGCATAATCTAATAAGCATCTGGTGCTCATTAATTACAGAAATGAAACAAAAATAAAAGTAGAAGTATTTAAGAAATCAAAGATGGAAGTATAAATAACTGATAAACAGCTCCAAAAAACATATAAATAACTGATAAACCACTCCAGAAAACAGAAACACATACCTGAGATTCAATCATCTCCTCTGAGAAGTAGCCGTCAAAATAGTCATCCAAAATACTAACCAAAGTCCTGACAGATCCAAATCAAACTATAGTATGATTTTTTTTGGGGGGGGAGGGGGGGTTGGGGGGATAAGTTAAAGTAAAAGAAAATGAAACAAACTAAAAGACACACTTCCACTAATACAGGAACAACTATAAACTTATCATCGTTGATTGCTAATTTGCCATCTTTTTAACAATGAACTCTATCTCCTCAAGAAATTGTCTCTTCCTCTTTTGATGCGATCGAAATAGGACATAAAGGGAAACACACTCCAGGGTCAAGGTGCACAATCTCCTCAACCTATCATCTCCCAAACTTTAAATGACCCAAAGAAAGACCAATAACTAACTCTCGAAACACGAAAACAAGTTCACAACCCATATGCCACTTTTGTGGACAGAGTGATGGATATACCCCCTTATCATGATTATAAAAGCAGAAACTACGCAGAAAAACCCACTCTCTACTTATCCAATACGCTTAATTATCAAGATCTTGTTATTGTCAAAAAAATAAATTAAAAAGTTATCAAGATTTTGTTAAGAATTTTAATTGTTCAGAACAAAATAAAAATAAATAATAGCAATTAAACATTCAAGTTCAGTGTTACGACCTCCCCATTACTTTTAGAAAAGGAAAGATATCACCATTTTTTAAGTTAGAACACTAAAGCACAACTTCGTTGAAGCAAAAATCTTTAGCCCAACCCACCACCACAAATTAGAAGAGGATTCACTAGGTGAACCTACTTTGAGGGCACACCCACAAAATTCAAAATGTTACATCAATTTAACTACAACGTGCTTTCATATTTTTATGTTATTAAGAGTTGATCCTTCCAAAATGTTTAGCATTACATTAAACACCACCCCCCCCAAAAAAAAAAAAAAATACACACAAATATATATCATTACCTTCCCCACCATTGTCTAAATGCAATTGTGATTTCTAAATTGTCCAAAAAGAATTGTGCCTCTGGTTCTAGTTATTCATTAATTATCCAAAGTTTGGCCATCAGTGTGAAGGATTACCCACCTAAATGACAGTTTACACCACACATCAACTCAAAAAAAAAATTGTTGAATTAGACGTTCCCACCACAAAAGAAACCCTCTACTCGAAAATATACTATTACTTCCATATTGAGAAAGAACTCCTGCTCTCACTCCAATATTCTAGTAACTAAATTTCTATTCACCCGACCATCATTTCCACCACAATATCTGAAACCACTTGCCAAATGGCTGCTAACATGACATCCTCTGGCTTTCTTTAAATAAACCACCTTCCGATTGGTTAGGTGGTAATTGAACTCCCAACCAAACCAATTTCTATCACAGGTACTTTTGCAGAAGCCACTCACGTATCCATCCCTACGACTGGGATAGAGAGAAGAAGAGATGCAATATGCCAGAGGACTCACAAGTTCTTTAAATAATAGTTAGACACTTTCTAAACCTATAGATGAGCAAGGGAAGTGCCATATAATATGAATATACAGATGCTGTCTAGCATCCAAGGTAGATCCTTGTCTCCCTCCAAGATTATTTCACCAATCCCAAAATTAGTGTCCAATCCCAAAATTACACTAATTTTTTTAAATGATAAAAGAAAAAATTGTGTTTTGCTAAATTATGATTACAATAACAGTCATCAAGTAGGTATAGATAATTATAATGATGCTCTGATCTGATGTCTTAAGGGTAATTCTTCCTCAAATTTAAACAGCATCTAGATTTAAAACAGTAATGACTTGTAAGCTTACCAAAATGCATTTTCTTCAGGCATCATTAGCAGTAATATGCCACCAAAGAAGTTCATTGCCTGCATCAGTATTCACACCGAAGTATTTATTGTATCGAAAAGATCAAAGAGAACGAGAATGGACGTCGAACTTATAAAAAGCAGAACAAGAGAACAAGAGAGAGATTTTGAAAAAAAATAATAATAATTCTTAATAGGATGTCATCTTAAATATTTCAAACTACATATGGAGTTTAATTATTCTCCTGCTCTTCATTTGACAAACAAATGAAAATCTAATTATCTTTTGGCGAAATTCAGTGAATGTAATTGTAAAGAATATGTCCAACAATAGGCATCAAAAAAAGTACATACACACATATTTATACATGTACTTCAAATGTCTAAGTTACCACAAAAATTGGCAATAGATCCATGAGATTAAACTCACTTTGCTTCAAGTGCCCATGAGATTAAACTCACTTTGCTTGAAAGCACCCAGTCTCATGCACTTGCATTTTTTCAAGAAGCAACCTAGTAGCTACAGTAGAAACAGAATCCCACCTCATATAAGCAGCTGGAGTAGCTACAAAAAGTTTTATTCCCCACAATTAATGTCAAAGGGATAATGAGCAGTAGTTGAATTAGTATATATGGGTCTATTAGTATGCGGGTTAAAGCAGGTTGGATAGATACCCAATGATTACCCATATATTGGTTGACCACCATCACCACTACGTAACACCTCCACTACCTACTTTCCACTTCCACTACCCACTATTTACTCCACTGCTCACACTCTACTTTCACTACCCAGTTGGCAACTCCAACTATGTCAATCTAAATTCATTCACTTGTGACCCGAATATTAATTAGATGTAATTGGGTTTACTCAATTAAGCACTCAACTTGAATTAACCCGACCCAAGGCCACCCATTTTCCACCTCTAGTTAACACCGCAAATTAAGAATAGCCAAACATATACCTTCCTACCAATTACCTGACAATACCCAACTGAGGGGTTATGCCGAGCATATGCTAAAAGTAGGCGCCTCAAGGAACTCCTACCATTTTCATCCAGTGCAGGATGGCCAGGGAAAGTTCTAGGTAGATCCTGCAAAGTTAGACATAAGAAGTTAGTCTAGGGAGAAACCTACATTGCAATGCAAATTAGTAGAAGCAAGACCTACAAATTTAAAAAAGATTGAACGATAAAGTCCAGGGCCCATGCATCAATGACCTTCTCAATCTGCTTTCTCCATTTTTCAGGTACGCCAACTCTGTTTCCATTGTGCCCCTTGCTGCCATTGCCTGATTTCCCATGCTCGTGTGTATCACTGGCATCACTTTCTTGCGCTAGCAAGTTCTGGTAATAACTCTCTACTCGTCGTGCCCTCACACCAACAAATGCTTGCCATACCTGTAAGAAGATTGATGAATAAAACACCTTTATTCTAACATACATATTTAAGTGAATTTACAAACAAAGATGCCAGGTCAAGCATTACCTCTCCTCTAAGATCCTTTGGTACTCCCCCATGAACAAGGAACTCTAGCTCTTCTTTCCAGGGGAAGAAAGGTTCTGGAGAGATCCCATCACTAGCAGCATCTGTAGGACCATTCCTATTACCATCTACTATCTCATTATCGTAGAACTCTCCCTCAAAGTCCTTTTCAAAATCTCCTCTTAAAGTTCCTGCGTCTTCAATTTGTGGAAGATGATTTTGAGCAGTGGTCATCTGTTCTTCTTTCATGTTCTTTCTCTTCTTGACACGAAAGCTCATATAATTCTCAATGGGATGAAGTGATGTCCTAATTTGAGCCCATGTTTGCACCTTATGAGTGTTTGTTTGTATTGGCAATTGTACCTCCTCCTTAGGATCTCTTTCAGTTTGAATATCACGAAAAGAACTCCCTCCACTTGAATCATCCCCTTCCCCACTCAACTTTGGACTAGGCTCTGCTTTTTGCTCTGTAAGTTCACCATGTAATCTGTTGTTACGTTCTTCCTCAGCTGAGCACGGTTCAGCAGACTGTGCTTGCTGATTAAGAAACCTTTTCCACTTTTCTGATCTTTCTTCTTCCTCTTCCTGAAGCCACAAAATTAAACTAAAGCAGATACATCCTTGATTTTTTTTTTCCCAATAGATCCTACCATTGTAGGCTTCACCATATTCCTTTAGTTCTTATTGTTTGTTTGCCCCTTTTTTTTTCTTTGTCCTGGATAATGTGTCATTACTCACATCTACCTTAAGCTCAATATAAGTAAAAAGCCTTTGATGATTCTAAATTGGTGGGAGTTTAGATGTTGTCTATTTTCGATATCAATGAACATATACACACGCAAAAAAATGTCTATATATGATGACATAAATACTATTTTATCAATAGTGAGAGTAGCGGGAAAGAACAAACCGATGTAACAAATACCTTGTAGATGTTAGCGTGCTCTTTAAATCTTTGAACGTATTGAGGTCTCACAGTAAATCCATAGGCATCCCTGTCAAGATCAATGTCTTTGTGATTACCAAACTGAAGACACCACTCCACCCGATCTCCAACAACCTCATACAACAATTTTAATGTCACAACTGTCATGTTCTAAAATAATTTCATATGCATAACACATTTATACATAACATAAGCAGCAACACAAGGGCAAACAACAGGGTTGCCACAAGTTTACCTGGAATCAACGTCCAATGAACGCTTACTCAACAAGGATAACAACATACTTCAAAAGGAATCCCGATTCTACTGCCCATAGCGCTGTTTCGCCTCAAACCAACCTCAGAAAACTAATCCTTGAACCATACCATAATTCTCAATAATACACAGATCCTAATCCTAATTCCTACACAAATCATCTAAACATACTCACCAATTCCATGATAACGTATTAACTATATATTTTTTAATTGAATTTTAATACAGAATTAGGGTTACGTGTATAATGAATCAACATAAAAAAAAAGAAATGTAAATTAAAAAAAACAAAGTCGATGCTAAATTCAGGGTAATCCAAATGAGAACTCGCTCAATCCACAAAAAAAGAGAGTCGCAAACGAGCCTTAAAAGCCCGAATTTTGTGCAAAACTTAGCTCAAACAGCATTGCTAGAGAATCGGTGTTACAGACGCGTATGAATATACATATGCATACATGTGTATATATGTGTGTATATGTTGATTACCACTTGGGCTTTAAGAAGGGGAGAAAATTGGAGCTCTTAAGCGTCATCTTCTGTGATCGAGGGGCTTGTTCTAATTTCACTCCAATCAGCTCTCGTCGGTGAATTCGGAGGACCCAATGGCTAATCCGTCATTACTGCAACTGAATTCCATCTTCTTCGCTCTCTCTCTCTCTCTCTCTCTGTGAAAATTATTCCCCGCTCTCGTTCGCTGAGTTGTACTTTTAAATTTTGGAGCCGTTACAGTTGAGCAATTTTATAGTGGGGTCGAACTCACGATGTAAGGACCGTTGGATTATGTCAGCCGGTGATGTTGATGCAAGTAGGATGGTTGTATTAAAATAAATAGGTTCATATAATTTTAATTAAAAAAAAATGAATATATTCAAGTCGTTGATTTAGCTATAATTAATTATGAGTCACAAGTCAACCCTCCAAATCTCTTATTTGCTCATTTATTCGGAAACTGAGTTGATATTTTATAAATTAATTTTTAAAATTTTCTTTTATATTTTTAATTAAAAAATATTAAAATTTTATAGCCTTCCAAAGGTCTTGTTTGTTCATTTATTTGGCCTCGCATGTTAGCATCTAAACTGAATCGATATTTTATAAATTAATTTTAAATTTTTTAATATTTTTAATACAAAAATATTAGAGTGCCTTTATTAATAACTAAATTTACAAATTACAAACTAATTATTTTTTTTAATTATAGGCCTTAATGGGAATTTTTTTTTATTTTGCTATTATTTAATAAAAATATATGGTGTTTGGTATCCGATTAAAAATAATTATTAAATCACTGTTAATGAAAAATGCAGTTTGAAATAGTATTTTTAAAAAAACTAAAAACGTGATTTGAAACAGCGTTTACTTCTTACTTTACTTACATTAAAATGAGATTTTAAGATAAACACAAAAAGTACTATTTAGAATAGCGTTTTCAGGTATAATAAGTTGAAGAAAAAAAATTTTATTAAACAGGATTTTTAAAGAATTGAAAACGTCAAATGAAATGGCAAAAAAATAAAATAAAACGTTGTTTTAAATAACACTTTTAGTTTTATATGAAAACGCTATTTTAAATAGCGTTTTCATTAATAATATTTTATTAATTATTTTTAATCAAATCACAAATACCAAATAATTTAATTAAGAAACGGTAGGACAAAAAAAAAAAAAAAAAAAACTCCCTTAATGGTCGGGTCAGACACACAATCCTTTTGATTAAAAGGTTGTATTGTGCCAGCCCATTTGGATTTGACACCCAGACACAGTCTGCATGCTAGCGACTATTTTTTTTGTTTGCCGATAATTTTAATAAATATTATAAAAATACTGTCAAAAAAAATTATTTAGATAAATACAGTTAATGAAAACACGGTATGATACCGCGATTGACTCCAAGTTGAAACCACGATCTCAGTTCGCATTTCTTTGCCTCATCCGTAAAATCACAATTTCACTTCACGTTTCTTGGTGTTTTATCCATAAAGATGTTTTATCCCTAAAGACGCGACTTCAGTTTACGTTTCTTCACTCATCTTTTCGTTTTTGCTTTAGTAAGAAATATTTTGTATTTATCCATATCTAAATCACATATTGGGATTTTTTGTGTATATCTATTATTTTTATA
>JAVXUM010000017.1:3651802-3663265 GCA_035590655.1 Pouteria glomerata | reverse complement strand
TTCATGCACTCTCCAAAGAGGAAACATCTTGAGGCTGTGTTCAGAATCTTAAGGTATTTGAAGAATACACCAGGTAAGGGACTGTTTTTTAAGAAAGGAAACCAGAGAATGGTGGAAATTTTTACTGATGCTGATTGGGCAGGTTCCTCAATTGATAGAAGATCCACCTCAGGCTATTGTACCTTCCTTTGGGGCAATTTGGTGACTTGGAGAAGTAAAAAACAGCCTGTAGTTGCAAGGAGTAGTGCAGAAGCTGAATTTCGATCTTTTGCTCATGGAATTTGTGAAGGAATTTGGCTAGAGAGATTGTTGAATGAATTAAAGATGCCTAACTATGAACCTATGAGAATTTATTGTGATAATAAGGCTGCTGTAAGTATAGCCCAAAATCCTGTCTATCATGATCGTACTAAACATGTTGAGGTTGATTGGCATTTTATCAAAGAAAAGATTGATAGTGGAAGAGTCAGCTTGAGATATATTCCAACCAAAGAGCAAACAGTTGATGTTCTAACTAAGGGCTTGCATAAACTAAGTTTTGAAAGCATGGTAAACAAGCTGGGAATGATTAATATCTACTCTCAGCTTGAGGGGGAGTGTAGGTAAATCTTGTATATATGGAAACAGATAAATACAAATTAGATTAGGAAAGATTTTCTGTGTAGAAAGTAAATTAGAATTGCAGTTTTTTGTTCTAGATTCTTAGGATTTGATTTACTGATTTATAGGAATTAGGTTCCTTAATTTTAGGAATGTGATAGCTGCAGATTAGGAAGGCTATGTGTATAAATATTATGGTGTAATCTCTCATTCGATATATTGGAAAGTTATTCTTTCAGAAATGTTTAGGAGTATAGATTTAAATCTCACTAAATGTATGGACCATAACAAGAAATTATTTAAATAAAGTTATCACTTTCGTATGTTATCCGTATTTTTAGTGTGTTTTATTTTGTTTCAATTGAAACATTAGAATTACTATTCCATGAGTGTTTTGTTTCGGTCCCTTAGAAAATGGAAACTTTTTGACTGTTTCATGAAAAATAAACGATATTACGTACTTTGTATAGGATCAAGTAAAATTCTACCTCTCAAAATTTAGCATATTTCTGTTTCTTCCATGTGGACCAGAGTCTCTTTTACTGGGTGGTTGAATTCCCATGTTCAACATTGCATAGCTCCGCATAGTTGGGCAGTTTTTTTTTTTTTTCCTTCTTTTTACTTGTCCAATTAAAACGTTATATATATATATTTTTGGCTACATTATGTGTTTTATACTGGCTCTAATTTATAGTGGTTTTCATTATGCTGCTTATAGCTCTACATAGTCAAGCAGGTTTTTCTTTTAATTTCATTCCTCTTTTTTCTGTTTCTCCATCTAGTCATGATTATAATCTATGTTTTTTTTGTGGATAATAGCAGTATTTCTCTAATTATAGCGGCTTTCATCTTGCTGATCTGGTTTCTGGTTTTGGGGTGGGACAAGTAACATCTTGCTGCTTGTAACAGTCATTTATTTTTTTATTTTTTTATTTACAGGGGAGCAGAAACGATGTGGTGCCAGTACTAAGGCCGCTCAGTTTGGATGATTTCCTCCAGTCAAAAGCAACGGTAAACTTTGTTGATTCTTTAAAACATTTGTAAGGGACGGAGTGGTGGTACCTGACTGATGCCCAGCAATATTCTTGTACCTTTATAGTCAACTATTGCAATCAAAATGCTGTGAAAGATGGGGTATACACAATATGTGTACATGAATGAAAAAATAATGGTAACAGTACACAAATAAATTGGGATATTGTTCTAGACCTTTAGGGTGCAGAAATATGCGTTGCACGGGATCACTTGAAAATTGTTGGCTTGTTGTATCATTATGCGTGGTAATATTGTTGACTGCAAGTGCATCATCTGGGAAGGAGACGATAGCTCTCAATAACTTGCAAGCCTCCTGGATGTAGTAGGAAACTGAGAAAGAACAAGGCGTCCAATAGAGAGGAAGAGAGTTCTACAAAGAGGGTGCTAGAGATTTTGGTGGTGTGTTCAATATTCACAGTAAATGAGGGGGAAGTTAAGTATTTAATAGGGGTTGACATGGGCCTTTGGGTAAAATCAACAGTTTGCAAAGGTTGCTAGTAGTGTATGGAGGGAGACAAACAAAAGGAATATGTGTTTTGCCATGCATCACCAAGGTTGCGGGTAGCATATGGAGGTGGGAAAACAAGAGGAATATTGCTCTAGCGAGCTACGGCGCCAATCTAAGTTACTTGTTGGCAAATGGTCTTTAATCTAATCTGGAAGAAGTGTGCGTGCTTGGGTAGTTGGTAGTTAAGGGTTCCTTGACTACGTTGGTAAGTACAAAAAAATGCATTGGAAGGGCCTCTCTTTCTTAGATAGCATATGGATAACCCTTTGAGGGGAAGGACAAGTGATTCTTAAACTTTTGCTCTTATCTCTAGGTCGCGTCATGAGTTGTGGTCTTCTATGGAGTAGTCATTTTTCAAATTTAGCCACCTTCCTAAGTGGAGGATTAAGTGGCTGAGCGGCTTGCTAAAGATGGGATACAGGACAGTATGGATTAAAGAAAAGAAATGAAAGAACTTGGGCTATGTTTGGTACATGAGAATGGAATGGAATCCATTCCCATTTTAACCTATTCTCATGTTTAGTATCAAAAATTAAGTTGGAATACTATTCCATTGGAATAGTTATTCCCATATGAAGTGGAAAAAGATATTCCAGAATTTAAGTGATGGAATGATCATTCCATAACAATCAAAATTGATCCAAAAATTGAAAAAGATAAAATTAAAAATCAAACAGTTACTTTGTAATAAAAATTGTCTCAATTACTCTCTTGGGTTGTAAAATGACCATTTTAGCCCTTAACTTTGTTTTCAAACTAGATCTGAACTTAGGCTATAAAATGACTGTTTTATCCCTAGGTGTCTTTTTTTTTTTTTTTAAATTCTTATTTCAGGCTTCCGAAAGGCCAATAAAAATATTCATTCATATTACTTAATAACTAAGCAAAATTTGATCGGATCCAAACTTGGATTGTGAAATGACTATTTTACCCTTGGGTTCTTTTTTGACTAAATTTATATTTTGGGCTTTCCAAAAGGTTGAAAAATATTTACCGATGTGTTTCTTAATTACTAATAAAATTTTATCTCAATTCGAACTCAAATTATAAAATGACGATTTTAGCTCTAGGCTATTTTTTTCTAAATTCGAATTCTGGGCTATCCAAAAGGCTAAAAAAATTTCTTGACACATTTCTTAGTATTTAAACAAATCTCAACCCAATCTGAATTCAAAAAATTTAATGACTATTTTGTCCGTTGGCCCTTTTTGTGCTAAATTTGTATTTTAACTATTCCAAAAAACTAAAAAATATGTATTAACATGTTTCTAAATAGTTAAGAAAATTTTGGTTCAATTCGAACTTGACTTGTAAAACGGCCGTTTTACCCCTTGACCCCTGTTTTTTAACTCAAATTCGCAATTCAAAAATAAGGTTTATTTTATAATTTTTAAAAAATTAATGTTAATGCTTTTTATTATATTTCATTTTACTTAATTATATTTAAAATATGTAATCAAATTATAAAATTTTGGAGAGGAAGAAGAAGAAGAAGAAGAAGAAGAAGAAGAAGAAGATGGGGAAGGAGAACAAGCCACACGGGCTTCAATTCAATATTTTTTTCATCCAAAATTCTGAATAATACTTACAATCTGAGCCTTTATATAGGTATTCAAATCAACTATCTAAGGAAATCAAATATAAAATCAAATAAAAATTAAATTCTAAAAATAAGATAAAATCTAATCTTAATAATATGGAAATAGAATCCTATTAAATTAAAATCTTAAATTTTTAATTTGCATCATTCTCCACCGCTTAAAAAAACTCGACTCCATCGAACTAAAAACTTGCACACTTCTTCAATCGCCAGGGCATGGACAGAGCAGACGTTCAAGCTATTTATAAAGCTTATGGACACTTGTGTTTGGAGTGTGATGGTAGTTTTTGGGAATTATGCTGAGTATCGAACAACGGCAGGGTCGTCGGAATCCGGTGGAATGGGAATCAGAGCAATTCGGAACAAGAGAGAGATATGTAGACAGAAATGACTAAATGAACAACAACCCTTCTCCGGAGAGACAAGTTGAATATTTATAGGAGATGAGTGCTTTAGGTGGGAACATAAGGCATTTAATGCATGGTGCATGTATTGGCCTTGGTTCATCGTACCTAGGGGAGGGCAAGGGTCGCCCGTTAATAGTTCTCTCTCTCTAGATTGGTTGGAAAGTCCAACAGTCTTTGGTTCCAGCTTCCAATCCACTGGATCCCGAGAATCCCGCGAGTTAGAAAGGTCGTCAAGGGTCCTTAAACCTTGTTCCAAGTTCGAGGATGTATCATGTTCCCGCAGCGGGTGTATTTCCCGCGGGAAGTTGGGTTTCGTTAATTAAAATGGCGTGGCAATTACATCTCGCGGGAAAGGTCATGACTATTGGTCATGGGTTGTTTTCCCGCGGTCAAGGTACCCACAAATGTCCCCCTGTACATGCGTTACTAATAAAGCAATGCGCATATACTAATTATCTTGTCAAGTTCGTACTGTCGTGCCCAATTGTAAATGTTCTCTTCTGAGTTCGAGTCATGGGAGCTTTCTCGTCGAATTGCGGTAGGGAATTTTCTCCCTAGCATCGAGTCAATTTTAGATGATCTTCCAAGTTGAATGATTCCCATGGGCTAATTACGCTTGCCACTACGTGCTACGAAAATATTTGAAATCTTCAATTAGGCTACCGCGGAATCGTCAGAAACCTTATTTAGCTTTGCTTCTAAGACTACATAATCTGCCGCGAGTCTTCGAATTTCAGCCAATTTACCATGGATCCCCCATTCTTGAGTCCCCAAGTATATGCTTAGGTCGTCATAAAAGTTACTGCTGGGCTTTTATCGAGTTGCTTTACCAAAGAGTATCCTTCTCCGCGTGTCACTGACATGATTAATTTAACTGTTGCCGAGGCGACCCATGAAGGAACTTTGGAGGAGGAAATGCCGGAGGTTGCCGCAGATCCTACTCAGGTGCAACCAATCGTTCCTAAATCTGTGAGTGCCCAGCCTATGTCTTCCACGAAAGAGCAATCTACTAGTTTTGAAACAGACACTGACTTTTTGCCTTCCAGGCCAAAAGCAAAAAGGCTTCAAGTAAAGACATCACAAGTTTTTGAAAGCTCCAATAGCGAAGATGAATCTGAAGGAGCTGGAGATATTCCTAGCAAATCCCCCGAAACTTCCACTCCTATTGTTACCGCGAGGAAGACAAATTCTGTTGAGCAACCTTGTCCTGTACCAGTTCAAAATGGAAAGGAAATGCATGTGAACGAAGGAGCTATTCATGATACCACGCAGGAACTTGACACCTCTCTCCCAGGGGTATCCATTTTTCAAGGAAGCATAGGAAAATCCATCTCGGAAAGTTCCCAAAATGTTTTTCAGAAATTTGCTTCGATTAGCGCTTCTATTTCAACCGCGCCTCCCAGTCTAGTTCCCAGTATCGTCGCTGCCGTGCCAAATGTTGGAAGTTCAGTCCCTGAGGTTCCTTCGACACTACCCAAAAAAGAGGAGTTGTTTGATGGTGTGCTGCCAGCGTTCCTGCCTTTCCTTTACGAACTATATGACTGTCGACGCCACATTTTGGAGGGTATGATAAACTAGTCTCGTTTTGTTCGAATGATGAACTTCCAATTCCTCGGCACACTATTGCAAAGCTTGGACGAGAAACTTTTGGGGGCTTTAACCCTTGAGGAAATTAATTCCTTATGCCAGGGTTTGAATGCTGTCCGGTTTGGTTACGTAGATGTCCGTTGGCTCGAAGCCAACTTGCAAGAAGCTCGACGCTCAATTCAAGCTGTTCAGGTTAGGAAGGAGGTGGCAAGAATCCAGGCAGAAATTGAGAAGACCGAGAAAATTCTTCAAGGGCTTAGAAATGATCACCAGAAGCTATCAGAGCATGCCCAAGCTTTGGAGAATCTGGGAGCTACCACATGGTCTACTGCATTGAGCGTTTTCAAAAATATGTTAAAATAGGAAAACTTGCTCCCCTTTTTTTTTTTGTATTCCCCTCAAACGGTAATTTTGTTACTCCCGCTGTAATCCCATTCGAGGAGAAATTGTTACTGTCAATGAATATGAAGTTGAATGAATGAATGTTTCTGAATGAACATCATGCCCCCCTTTTTTTATATTTCAGATTTGAAGTAATAAAATCTTTTAGAGATCACTGATCGATCTCATAATTAATAACATCCTCATGGAAACAGCAATAACATTCACTTAATGAATGTATTTTCTTTTATGACGAAGGTAACAACATTCCCATGATAATGTAAACGAACGAGCAGCCATAAAACACTTTAGGATCCATAATAGATTTCCCTGCGGCAGGAACTCACACGGATTAGGCAGGCTTCAAGTTTGAAAATTGCATGCGGCGAGGATCCATGAATTCTCGCGAAATATTTGATTATGTAATTTCTTGAAGGTTAGAAAAAAAAAATATTCGAAGGGTTCATCTGGAAACAATTCTCATAGGAGTTCTCGAACCAAGCATAAGGATCCTCTTGAGAGGGTGCCTTAGGGGTTCGTTTGGAGAAACGATTCCTGCAGGGGGAATGCCACTGGGAGAAATTATTGAACCCAGCATAAGGTTCCTCCTGAGAGGGTGCCTTAGGGGTTCCTTTGGAGAAACCATTCTCGTGGGGGGGAATTCATTTGGAGAAACATTGAACTAAGCATAAGGCTCCTCTAGGGATGGTGCCTTAGGGGTTTCGTTGGAGAAACCATTCCTGCGGGGAGAATTCATTTGGAGAAACATTGAACCAAGCATAAGGCTTCTCCAGGGAGAGTGCCTTAGGGGTTCCTTTAGAGAAATCATTCCCGCAAGGGGAATGTTACTTGAAAAATTTTCTTGAATCAAGTATAAGGATCCTCCTGAGAGGGTGCCTTAGGGATTCTTTTAGAAAAACCATTCTCACAGGGGGAATGTCACTTGGAGAGATTCTTGAATCAAGCATAAGGATCCTCCTGAGAGGGTGCCTTAGGGATTCTTTTGGAGAAACCATTCCCGCGGGGGGAATCACTTGGAGAAATTCTTGAACCGAGCATAAGGATCCTCCTGGGAGGGTGCCTTAGGGGTTCTTTTGGAGAAGCCATTCTCGCAGGGAGAATTTCACTTAGAGAAATTCTTAAATCGAGCATAAGGATCCTCCTGGGAGGGTGCCCTAGGATGGAGTTGGCCTAGGCTATCTGTTCAGTAAGGAATGGAGTTTGGCTTGGGTTGGCTGAGGTTTGTTGAACTATTGCTTGGCTTGGGGTGAACTTTAAAGCTACAGGGCTTACTTGGGACAGCATAATCTGGGGAATACCCTGACGTCCTGGGTTCTATGGGGTTACGATATGACTAGGTTTTTTTGAAGCAGAAGGGGGAATAGTAGAGACAAAGGTATGAGTGGATGCTAGTCTGCTGGAGTGCTTTTAATGCTTCCATCATCACTTGTTGGGTCTGCTGCATGGCTGATTGAGCTTGCTGAGACGCTAGAACTTGCTCTGTAAGCACCCTTACTTGGTCTGCAATGGTAATTATATCTAATGACTCTCTTTCCCGTGACCCATTTCCATTGTTGTTCTGATCATTTGTCATTGTTGATGTGTTAGCACTCTTCCCCAGTGGAGTATTTTTGAGAGAGTAGGGGGTAGTTTCTGGGAATTATGCTGAGTATTAAGCAATGGCAAGATCGCCGGAGTCTGGTGGAACGGGAACCAGAGCAATCCGGAACAAGAGAGAGAGAGAGAGAGAGAGGTAGACGGAAGTGACTGAATGAACAACAACCTTTCTCCGGAGAGACAAGTTGGGTATTTATAGGAGATGAGTGCTTTAGGCGGGAACACAAGGTATTTAATGCATGGTGCATGTATTGGCCTTGGTTCATCGTACCTTGGGGAGGGCAAAGGTTACCTATTAATGGTTCTCTCTCTCTAGATTGGTTGGAAAGTCCAACAGTTTCTGGTTCCAGCCTCCAATCCACTAAATCCCCGATGATCCCGCTAGTTAGAAAGGTTGTTAGAAGTCCTTGAATCATGTTCCAAGTTCAGGGATATAAGATAGTCCCACGGCGGGTGTATTTCCCGTGGGAAAACTAAGTCCCATTATTTAGAATGGCGTGGCAGTTATGTTTCGCGGGAAGTCATGACCGTTGGCCGTGAGTCGTTTCCCCCGCGGACGAGGTACCCACAATGGTTACCCTTATCCTCATTCCTTGTTCTCTCTCCATTTGTCTCCTCACTTCATTTTTGTTCAACATCTTATTATTCCCACTTCAACGATTAATGCATGTTATACATTATGTAATGCATGAAGAGTACCTAAACTGTCCAAATTATTTTATCCGTCGCCTTTTTCATTCTCGTGTTCCTTACAGGTAAGATTGTTCCTTATAGGTAAGATCATTAGCAGCAGAATCTGACAGGGCATATCAAGGAGGCCCACTTGAGCGTATATTTTACCAAGAAGCTTCCCTAGCTCTCCAAGAGGGAGGAGTAAGCATGGATGCAGCTAGCTTTCGTTTACCTAGCCAGTATGTTTCAATGTTGGACTGGTTTGCTGTGGATCTTGAAGGCGAACACTCTGCAATGGATGGTCAGATACTGAAAGAACACACGGAATATGTAGTATATGCCATTCACAGGGTATCACTTTTATCATTTTGTGTAAAATTCATGGAATACTCATGGAACTTTAATTGTGTATCATATTAGAGTAAATGGCCTTGAGAAAGGTTAGGCAATATGAGCACTTAATGATCGTAGTATTCCCCAACAAGTTCTCAAATGCTTTGTTATGGAATGTTTTGCAATTATGACGATTTGTGCATTTGTTTGTAATCCTTGTTTATTTCAATCATATTAACTCACTTACTGGTAACTGTGTTTCACATTTTTGGGTATGAGTGACATTTCATCTATGGTTTCTCTGGTGTTACTAGGTGTTTTATTTGTGAAATTTGTCAAAGCATTTGGATTTTTTTATCTTTTTTAGTGAAGCATTATTTCTTTTTACTGTGATCCTCTCCCCCCCTCTCTCTCGTTCTCTTTCTCTGTCTCTCTCTAGTGTGGTTTCGATATGTTCTTTGTCTTATCAAATTTTATTCTTGTTATCTGTTATTTTTTTATTTTTTTTATAGTTCAGTTTATCTGATATTCATATAATATAGAATGATATTTTAGCGTGATAAAATCTTCCAATTTTTACTCAAGTTGCAGCCTCTGAATGACAAAGCATAAGGAAAATGATTTGATGCTTGATGTAAGAGTTTCATGCCCTCAAATCCAATTAAGGTGTGTTGTGGGAAGTCCTGTGTTTTGACTTGTGTTGGCCACACATAGCAGATGTTAAAATAAATGTCTTCAATAGTTTCTGAACTTGAGCCCATATTTGATTTGGAGTTGGTATCCAAAAATTCTTATGATTGTCCATATATCCTATGAATCTTTCTTACTGGCAGGCATATGAACTTATTTAATCAACTCTGTCATATCCATGATTATTGCTTTCTCCAACTTCTTATGAACCCCTTCAATTTATTTACATTATTGTTTTCTTGGAACTAACTATCATATTTATGCTTAAAGATTTTGGACCAATATAAAGACTCTCGTGATGCTCGAGTAAGAGAAGGGGCTGCTTTCTCTGGTAGTCTGCCAAAAAGTGTAATATTGGTTGGTCACTCTATGGGTGGTTTTGTTGCTAGAGCTGCAATTATACACCCACATTTAAGAAAGTCAACTGTTGAAACAATTCTCACACTTTCAAGCCCACACCAGTAAGTTTTGTGGTTTATTTAGAGCTTTTAGAGTGCTATTTTTATTTTATTTTATTTTTTATTATATCCGTGAACCCGTACTAAGAGGGTTAATTTACCAGGTCACCTCCTGTGGCTTTGCAGCCATCCTTGGGTCACTATTATGCACATGTTAATCAGGAATGGAGAAAAGGATTTCGGGTCCAAACTTCTCAAACCGGACGTTATGTGTCTGATCCGCCACTCTCTCAAATTGTTGTCGTTTCCATCTCTGGTGGTATTAATGATTACCAGGTACTTGTTTATGTTTATCTCGGACTGTAAATATCCTTGTGGATACATTATAAGTTACTTGTCGGAGTATTTATATCTTAGTTTTCAAATCGAGATTTGTATCGTGAATCAAAAACTTAGATTTGAGAATCGCGAATCGTAAGATTTCATATATAATCAGAAAAATGATAAAAAAATTCTATATATTAAAAATATATAAGATATTGAATAATGGACATTATTGTGCTTGAAAACTTATATTTTAATATGATTACGACATCTAAATAGAACAAAACTAGCCTTATGTCTACAATTTCGAATGCAGAAATCATATTTAGCAGGGGTAAAGATGCTACTTATTTAGGGACCTTATTGAAAAACATAAAGCTTTAGGGGAGTGAACTCTTAATGGTATGAAATTATGGCACTGTTTGGTTTGCCAAAAAGCAAAAAAAAAACTTTGAGAATTTCTAAAACTTATTTCACTGCACAAATTACGAACTCATAACTTATTTCACTTTATCTCATTTTATCTCACTTTTTATCACTCCAAACACACCCTATATGTGTAAACTTCAGCTACAGTAAAGTACAATTTGAAAGTTTGAGAGGGCTTCACTCCTTGTAGGGTCCATCCATATATGGCTAGAAATGTGAGTACCAATCTTACATTTATGCGGATTTAAAGACAACGTTTGAATAGCTTATGAAGTTTTAAAAAAATGTGGGATATTAAAAGTTCAAAATAATTTATGTGAAGATGATTTGCAAGTATTGCAAAAATCTTGGTCCGTTATAAGCCTCTCTAACTTTATTTTTTAAAAACAAATAAAAATATAAATTTTTTGCAAATTGGATCCGAAGGACCCGACCCAAATCTAGGTTCATTTCCATAATTCTTGAATCATAAGAATCATAAGATTCTCTATGAATCGGATTGATTCACCACAATTCATAACTCCATTCGATGATTTGGAGGTAAGATTTGCATCGATTGCATGGTGTGTCAACTCGAATTGTAAGATTTTGATGACTATGATTTATATTTAATCGCATAAGAGCATATCCAAGATAATTACTAAAAATAAAAACGTCTAGCTATCCGTGTCTTGTTGCATGCAAAGAAAAAATGTTGTTTCTTTTTTTACAAAATAGTTGAAAAGTTTCCCTTTCTTAATTGACTAAAATGAAACACTATGGGAATGACATTCTAATATTTTTGTTGAAACAGAGTAAAGCACTCCAAAAATACAACATAATATATCAAAATGATAAGTTGACAAAAGAAGGAAATGTGGAGGCTATTACCTTTTTGCTTGG
>JAVXUM010000017.1:3625781-3638397 GCA_035590655.1 Pouteria glomerata | reverse complement strand
TCCATCCATACATATGTAAGTATGTCTTTACCTAACTTAACATATACAAAAGAGCATACAAAATGCTACCATTTAAAGAGCGGCACACTCAACTCTCAAGTCATTTTTCTGATAAACTTTCATGGATTAGCACGAGTTCTAGTTCAACTAACAAGTCAAACCATATGGCAGACTTTTAGCAGATTGAATAACAGAAAATTAGGGCAGAAAACAATATATGGGAGATTTAGAAAGAAATTAGGGCAAATGATAAATTCACCTCTTGTGCGTCTGCGATCCGATTCGAACATCGGTTAGATTAATACATTAGGTTTTGGAAAATTTAGCTAATAAAATGATGGGAAAGAAGGGAAAGGGATGTTGCCGGTGAGTCCAAGAGAGAATTTGATCGTTCCGGTTATGGCGAAACCGACCACGATGGGCCAGCTCTGATTCCATTCTCACCGGAAGAAAACAAACCAAGGATCGAACGTCCTCATCTCCCTCTCTCTCTCTCTCTCTCTCTCTTCCGAATCGCAATTTGCAGATTGCCCTGCCCCATTTTGTCTGGGAGTTGTTTAGTGCGCGCATGATGTCACGTATTTACGTTCTCATGCCATTGGCACGTGCACGCAAGATCCGTGCTTCGAATTTCAACCGAGCACAATACCCCAAAACCCAAAAACGTACAAACCGCGAAACGGCTTTTCACCGTCGATGGTTCACAACAATTCAAACCACGCACCACGGACCGTCATCATAACCGGTCTTAATCCGACGACCCACGTCCTCCCTCGCGCCAAACACTCCTTGCCTCATATGTCGTTTTTGTTTATCTAACTTAATTTATCATTATTTAAATTTATAGAATATTAAAAATTAGTTTAATAACCCATTCTTACAAATTCATCAAAATCTATAATTTAAAAAAAAAATTATTAAACGTTATTCATTTTTTATTAATTTTGAAATCTAAAATTTCAATATTAAAATGTGTTTGAAGTAATAAAAAGTGAAATAAAATAAGACAAGTCAATAAGATAAAAGGTGAATAGATTTTAAAAATTTTTAAAGATTTAAAAAAAAAAATTTTGTTTGTTGGCAAACCAAACGATACCTTTATGATATTTGAAAAATAAAAATAACCCACATTGCTTTTAATAATTGAAGTAAAAATATATAAGAAAAAAATACAGAACATTTAACATAACAAAAAAGACATTCAAAATTAAATTTGAAAATAAAAATAAAAAAGGAAAATTAGAATTATACAATTTTAGTTTAATTAAATTAATTGTATCTCCGTATATAATATTTATAATTTTACATACACAACTAATACGAGCATTAGTCAATAAAGTTTAGAATTTTACATCAATAAAAAAATAATTATTAGCTTTAAAAATATAAATTAAATAATAAAAAATTATACCACTTTTTAGTAGATGAGTTGCAAATAGTAAACTTCGTATCAAACTAAAGAAAATGTACACATATTTTGAATTACCCAAAAAAAAAAAATGTACACATTGAATACAAAAGTATACGACCCGTCAAACTTGCACAATTTACTTCTTTCCTCCTGTTTTTTTTTTTTTTTTTTGAGTTCAGAAAATTTTTTGACCCAGTTTACTTATTCTAGTGGGCTTTAGACGTGACCAAGCCCACTTGAAAGGTTAAGAAAACATGTTTATATAACATTTTATTTATATTTCCAATAAAAAATAAAATTTTTATACCTAAATTTATAAAAAAAATACTTATGTACTAAACTACTTACTTTTACAAATTTTTAAATAATTTTTATCTAAACTTATAACTTAATTTAAAAAAAAAAGAATAAACGAATTTAGATTGGTAAGCCCAAGAATTCCAATTAGGCCCAAATTCTTTTATTTTTACACCAAAAAATAAAAAAATAGCTGGGATCAGGCAGCGAGGGTGAGAAAACTGACGAAAGACAGACCAACAACCGATCCTGGTTTTAGCTGGATTAAAATCAAGAACGTAGTTTATCAATTTATAGCAGAAGACAGGTTGAACTCCAGAAGATGAGATCAATGTTGTGTCACATTGTTTGGCAGACCAAATACAGAGGGGAAACAACTCATGCCGTTGAACTATATAACTCAACAAGATCAATGGCCAAAGTTGGAAAGCCACTGTCAGAGATAAGGAAGAAAGCAAAAAAGAGAAGAAAAGAGGGAGAGCATTGATGGAGAGAGAGCACTGTGGTTAGGGAGAGGAGACTAATGAAAATTGGAGATTCTTTCTCGTTAAGGAGGCAGAGCCACCCCAAAAGTGGGTTCAATTTCTTTGCATTTTTCTTCACTTCTCCCACTTTCTCTTAATCCAACAGTTGACACCTAGGGTCTTAAAGACTTGCTAGCCACGGAGAAGCATTTTAAAATCTGGGGGTTCAAGTTCAGTAGTACTCACCTACTAAGCATCAGTCATTGACTCATTGGCATCTGCCGAATCTGTTTGGTTATTCCAAGATTATCAAAAACAAGTTATGGACAACTTGGTTAACCAAAGAAGAAGAAGATTGAACATCAAACTCCAAAATACCACTCATCAAACATGACATTCCAAACAACCAAAGTCGAGAACAGTCTAATTTGAAGTCAGCAAAAATCCTTATCCTTATACCATTTCAATTGTTACTGGAGAACTCGCACCAAGATTTGATCATTCAGGCAGAAGCCCCTGTTCTTCGTAAGGAATGCATGCATTGCTTGTGTCTTTGAGGGGAAGTGTACAAGTGCCATTCTAATGGTAATGGGCTCCGGGAATGCCTGCCTGCAAAAATAAGTGCAAGGATTCGTGTTGGGGGGAACTAATGCCATAGTGAACTAGAGAAACTGTTATGTTTAGCACAATTATGCAGCACTAACCTGTAAAATACTTGCATTGTGGATGCATCGTATGAGCAACCAGAAAGGAAACGTTCTATATCATCTTGAGATGCATTGCGAGGTATTCCTTGCAGCAACACCTAACAAAGGAGAATCAAACTAATCTCAATTTACCAAAGTTACATGGTGAAAGCAAAGTTCTCTTCCCTCTTATAGGGCATTTAGCAATGTTCACTAATGCAACCAGACATAAACACTAATAAACTTCTAATCAACAAAGCGATATTTCACAAATTAGTGATAAATTTACCCCACCCATTGCAAATATAAATAATTTGATTGGTGCTTGGAATTAATCTTCTAATAAAAATGATTATTTGTCCTAAAGATTTTGCTTTCTTGAGCAAAGGTCCTCTCTGTATAATGCATTGAGAGAGTGTCATCAAGGAAAGGTTAGAGTTTTGTGAAAATGGGCAAATTCAATAATGCAAGCATTTTGACATATTGCTAGACACAATTACAAGAATGATATGCATCATTATCTAGGACGCTAAAAATAGCATGCATAGTTCTTGTGCCAACACAAACCATATTAATCAGGATTCACATGCCACTTTTAAATATGGTTTGTTCAAGTTTTTTTGAAAGGTGGTTTGTTCAAGTTCATAGTGTAAAATACACAAAACAATTTATTCAGTGGCTTGACTACAACAGACTGAACTGTAATTTGTAATAGAAATTATTTTTGCAGCTAAAGCAATTCAAGACGACAATCATAAAATTATGACAACTGAGTAAGTCAAAATATAAAGTTTAACTACAGAAAACACTCGAACTTCTACTTACAGCCTTTCCATCATAGGATGCAATAAGATCCCACTGATAGCGATCAGCCTGAAATAAGAGAAATCACATTTACTAATGTGCAAAGTTTTTTCCAACTTCAATGACAGACAATCATATCATCAGAAATGCATTTACAATGGTATTACCCTTTCCAATCTATACAAGCGACCCTTCCTATTAATTGCCTTAAGAGCAGAATCATATGCATAGAAAGATGGGAATTGGACCATCCTGCTTGAAACAGCAGAATAAAAATCTTAGCAAATTTATCATTTCAAACAATGGTCCTTTTAGTCTGATCATATGCAGAGAATATAAACATATGACCATGTAATCAATAATAACTCATATATTTCGATAATTCAGTTGATAAAAGTATATACATTCCCATTGGTGCAAAGCTTTTGCTGTAGTCAACTTTAATATCATCCAAACCCACTTTACACCCTTCTAGCAAATTGACAATATCACTCTTTGTCGTGTATTTTGTAATGCCAACCAATTTCCCATAAACCAAACCTGCATATCCCACAAAGAGCAAAAACAAGTGTTAGAATGTAAATTAGTTCACATATCATTTCCCTAACACTGCAAAATTTTGCCCCTCCATACAGTTTATAAATGCGTCAAGGGGAAAAAAAAATTAAAATTAAGAGTTTCATGTCCGCAGTTTCAATTGCATCATCAACAAAAGTGCAGTTAAGCTCAATCAAATAATTATACTAGCCTCAACTGTTGGAATTCCTTTCCTTCCCCATCTCAAATAGTAACAATCCCAAAAGAAATAATTCACAGCAACCAAACAAGACCTCAAGCCAACCATAACCCCAGTGTTGAATAATTACCAAAACCAAAAATGAGGAAAAAATTAAGACATTGCAGTCTCTGATTATTTTTCTCCCTTTTTGGGTTCAGAAAGTAAGTTTATATCTTACTGTAACCAAACCAATAATCCCATAAATATATGCAAGTCCAAATATTAGCTAATTCGAAATATAACTAAAACCCATAAGCATAAAACCCTAAACCCTAAATCTAACAAATTCGATCGATTACAGAAAATTCGAATAAAATCCCATATTAGAGCTTGGAATGTTGACATCCATAAGAACCTGTAGCTGGGGTCCTAAGAAATGCATCTGAAGAGCTGTTCTCCGGACTTGGCTGCGCAGCTTCGGTCGAGAAACTTCGGGGAGCGTCACGAAGAAGAGACGAGAGGGCTTGACTCTGATGACCGAATCGAATCAGATGGCGAGACTTCGCTGCGTTTCTGAGTATGCTTATCGTCGACATTTGCAGATTCGACTGAAGTGCAGAGGAGACAGAGAGAGAGGGGTTGTGAAAGTTTCGGCTACGGAGATTTGGTGGATCTTTCACGCCGATTGGTTTACGAGTTGGCAGGGAAATAGGGAATGCGTTGCGGTTTTAAAAAATGGAAAATTACGTAAAGTCCTAAAGTTTTACAAAAAGCAAAATCGTCACGATATTCTTTTAAAATTAACAACTGAAGAAATTGGGTGGATTGGGGGTCGTTGGGCAAATGTCTTGTAAAGCGATATATGTTTCAGGGTTGGGCAAATTCATGTTTGTTTGGTGCTTGTGGTGGTAAAAATATTTAATTTTGTTCATTTAATGATAAAAATATTTATTAAAAAAATCATATTATCAATATCATTTTAAAATTTTAAAATATTCAAGATAAAAAATTTGAACATTTTTTTAATAAATATTAACATATTTAAGCATATACCGTGCATGATAAACATATTTGTTGATTGTAGGTGGTCATATATTTTCTTATAATTTTTATTTTTTTCCCTTTACCTCAATATTTTTTTTATTTCAAAAAAAAATTAGATTTTTATTAGATGGAGACTTAACATTGGCTCTTAACAATAGATTTGTACCGTTAGATTCGTGTTTTTTTTTTAAATTAAAAAATATAAATACATTTAAATCGTTAAATTTTAATTTAACCATCCTTTTACTCGATATCGTAAAATTAATATTGAAGTCGATCTCAACATCTCCATTTTCATTTTTATTAGCTATATTTTTAACTTTTGTTAATTTGATAAAGTTGTTTTTGATCGTTTAAAAAAATAAAATATAAAAAAAAAATTTAATTATTTTTAAAAAATAAAAAATTGAGTAACTAAAGCTAGTTTCTAGCTTCTTGTTCCTAAACGGACACTCAATTTTTGGCATGCTATCAATTCAGTGATAACATTGTTTGGACTTGGTTGAATTAAAATTTAACTATCTAAATATATTTATATTTTTTATATTAAAAATATATAAATATATTTATGTACCACTTAGTAATTTAATTTTTAGTGAAAAACTATTAAAAATATTAACTTGCTCAACTTAAAAATTACTAAAATTCTCTAAAAATTATTAAAGATTTTTAGAAATTATCAAAAATTTTATTAAATGTCTAAAAGTTATATAAAATTATTAAAGACTATTAAAAGTTATTAATTGTTTTATCGAATGTACTAAAAATTAAAATTAAAAACTTTTGACACAAAAATATTAAAAATTTAATAAAAATTTAAATTTTTAAATAATCTTTTAAATCATTAAATTTTTATTCAATATATATATATATATTTTTTTTTTTGGGTTGTCTCCAAATTAATTCCACCCCACATCCCGCAGTCCCCGGATGCCACCGCTCCCAGGCTCCAGCTATAAAATCCCCACAGCTTCACTCGCGACTCGCGAGCGTGAAACAAACCTCATTATCCCCCCGGGGGATCGCGTCGTACCGTACGTCCATTACGGTTGGGCCCACTCTATTTTTTTTCCATTATTTAGGAAAATAAATTATTCCGACACGCATCGTTTCCTCAGGAAGAAACTCCACAAGTAGCTCTCATTCCCAGAATCCCATCCAATCCGGCAGGGGAAGGTCCTCTCTCCTCTGTTTGTCTCTCTCCACCTATACATACACACAAATTATTTGTACACTTCTCCTATACACACAAATCATTTGTACACTTCACCTACCGTCTCCTCATTCATCCGTTGCTCAAGGACTAGTTTCGTTCATTTCCTTCAATCCAAGCTTGACCGTTGACATATTTGAGATTTACTCAACTGGGTTGGCGCATTCATGGACTGGGAGTGGCTCTTGGACTTCTTGAGAGGGATGGTGAAGCCAGTTCTGGCCTTGGTGGTGGTGCTAATGGCGGTGATCTTGTCCTACTTGCAGAAGCTGGGTTTGGAGGGTGAGATGGTTTATTCGATTTTCAGGGCTTTTATTCAGCTCTCCGTTATTGGGTTTGTTCTTCAGGTCATCTTTACCCAGGAGAATGGGGTCTGGATCATTCTCGCTTATCTATTCATGGTATGGGTCCCTTCTCTTTGTTTGTTTCTTGAGGGGAAAAGTAAAAAAAAAGGAAAAACAATTGTTTAGATCAGTGAATTGATCCTGAATAGAGCTAGTTATAGGTGGATTTGACTTGGTTGAGTGAAATTTTGGGATCATACCAAGTCGAACACTTTAAAATGTTTAATTCTCATGTAATCTTGTTTTTAAGTCAGCAGTGGTAAACTTGGGCTGTTTTATAAAATTCTGTAAGTATAATTGACTTCTGTTTGATTGCGTCAATCTAAAGAGTTCTCCGAGTCAATAGATTTCTTCTTGATGAATAATCAAGAGGAAAGGGAAGAAACTTTTGTGTGGCTAAAATTAAGGGATAAAATTTTCTGCTCGTTAATCTGTAGCAAGTTTCATGTTTCATCTTTACTTTCTGTCTGATGTACACGTAATTCTATATATATTAGTATTTTTCCCCAATGTTTCAATTAATAACCAATCAACACCCTTCTTCACCACCCCCCCCCCTCTTTTTTTTTTATACATTTATATTTGTTTACCAGAATGAATAGTCTGCTTGCTATTATCCTCACTTTGGTTCCTTCATCAAAATCCTTATTGTATGACACCTGACGGAGTATTTGTGTTTTTGTATAGATGTTTGAGGTAGCCGATTTCCTCTTTTATTGATGTTTTCCAATTCATTTTATTTTATTATTTATTTATTTATTTATTTTTTAACAGTTAAGGATTAATTTCATATGGGTATTGCTGGATTTTGCTTCAATTGAACTTGTTCCAATTTTCCCCTGCAGGTTTGTGTTGCAGGCTATACAGCAGGACAACGGGCCAAACACATCCCTTGTGGGAAGTATGTTGCGGGAGCCTCCATTTTCGTTGGAACTGCAGTAACAATGTTTCTGCTGGTTGCGCTTAACGTTTTCCCTTTCACACCACAGAACATCATCCCCATTGCAGGGATGATGGTTGGCAATGCAATGACGGTAACTGGAGTTACCATGAAAAGACTCCGGGATGATATTAAGGTCCAAATGAACTTGGTGAGTCTGGTTTTAAAAAGCGGTAACGATCAGTGTGATGATAACGCAAAATAACTAGAGATTAATAAAAACGGCATAACCTGAAAATATTACGTAACAGCCAATTTTTAAAACTATTCAAAAACACTTGCAAATTCTCTTTTTAGGATTTTTTTTTTTCTCTCAAGTAGTTTCGTAGGAGCTTCAGAGCATCAGATGCAAGAAGAAAATGCAATGGGTTTGTTACCCCCCAAGGGGAATGGGTAATTCTACAGCCTATGGTATCTTTTTAATGCATATTAAGGGCATATATCACTTCAAAAGAAAATATCCACTAAGATATATAATTGAATTACGGTATTCCAAATGTCATAACATTCTATTTGTTCTTTCTGTAAAATTTTTCTGGTAGGATAACATTTTAAATTAGCTTAGGTACTCATGATGGTCCTGAAATGTCAAATGGTTTTGGAATCTTGACTTTGATAATCTGATGGCTTTGTTTGAATTGAATTTTCAGGTGGAGACAGCTCTGGCGCTTGGGGCTTCCCCTCGACAAGCAACACTTCAACAGGTGAAAAGAGCTCTAGTTATCGCCCTCTCTCCCGTCTTGGACAACACGAAAACTGTTGGTCTCATATCACTTCCAGGAGCAATGACTGGCCTTATTATGGGCGGGGCTTCTCCCATGGAGGCCATTCAACTGCAGATTGTTGTAATGAACATGCTCATCGGGGCAGCAACTGTTAGCAGCATCATGTCAACTTACCTTTGTTGGCCTACCTTCTTCACCAAGGCCTACCAGCTTGAAACCAAGGTCTTCTCTTCAGATTGAGCTGGTTTAGTTTTTCTCCCAATGCTCTTCCTTCTCATTTGTGATGAATCAATTTCATGAATCAGTGATCCTATGCAAACATTCAAGAGGACCTGGCTCTACTCTTTTGAGTAAACCGAGTCTCCATGCGATTTGTAAACTACTTCCCTGCCGAATTGCCAATGGCTTTGAACTTAAAGCCAACGTATGCAGTTATATACAAACGAAATTCTGTAATTATATGCACCTTGCTGGCTCTGTTTTCTAATGGTGAAAATTTCAGCCACAATTATGCTATCATTTCATTGGATGCATTTAGTCTGTTGAGGCCATATTGCACTGCTTAAAAGTTCCTTTGTTTGATGCGCAAGAAAATATAAGGTAGGCAATGGCATGGGCAAATGTTTGTATGAATGAATGTGTTTGATCTTTTCCTAAACAATTTTATGTGAATTATTAAGGAGACTGGCCCCTTTTTCTGCTGTGCTTCATCTCTGATTCCTAACTCTCTCTACAGAGGTTCAATCAATGTTGATGGGAACTGTAGGAGCTCATGAGCAAATGTTTGTCATGTGTTTGGTGTTTATTCCTAATCAATATAATATGATTATAGAGACATTGTGGTCCTTTTCTTGTATACTTCATCTTTGATTATATTTTCCATTTATCCCTTTCTTGTATGCTTCATCTTTGGTTGAATTTAGAAGTTATCAATATTAGCATTACTCATTTGAATTTAGAGTCAGAATATAAATTTACTCTACTCATGTAGATTAAATTCATCACTTTAAGATGACCTGTAAACATACAATATTACTGCATTATCCTGATGGTCTTATTATTTATATTTTTTCATATGTCAATTGTTAATGTACAATCGATCACGCGTCTATGTGGTTAAAAATTAAGAGAGCAAAAATTGTGTGCGTAGTTTGTTATTCTTTTAATTTTTGTAAATTTTTTTATCTTTTGTTTCTCCCTCAAAACTAACATTTAATATATTAAGAGGAGTAAACATAAGTAATTTTAAATTTTAACACTGTATAGCTATTAGCTAACATAATTAAAAATAAATAAATTCGTAAAACTAATATTTGTCTCTTTTTATTTCTGTACCAAAACGCACTCTTCTTTGGTGTGAAAGAATACACAAGTATCATTTTTTTTTTTTAATTCAAGACCCAAAAAAAATATTATAATATTTACTTGTAATATTATAATTTTAAAAATTTAAGATTAATTATTTTCATCGAATCGCGAAAGTAGTCTTAATAATTTACCTACACAATTAACTTTACTGCAAAAACCGACGTTTTTTAGTTATTAAGATCGAATATCAAAAAAGCGGACATAGCAATGGTGATAATTTTGTTTGTGTAGGAAAGAAGGAGAGAATGGAAAATGATAGCCCCTAACTGGGGGGAATCGATCAAAAAGGGGAAGGAAAAAAAAAATAAAGAATGAGAAAAATAAATGATAATACGTATGTATATATATATATATATGTAAATTGTAATTTAGATATTATATAAAAATTAATTTTAAAAAATAAATGGTACTCATATTTTAAATTTTTCTATCCCATTCTCTCTCCTCTTCGTTCTCTCTCTCCACACTTATCCTGTCCTTTTCCTTTCATTTTTAATAGAAAAAATACACAGAACATATTTCCTTTTTTTTTTTTTTTTTCCGGTTCCTTTTCGTCCAAACCAAGAAATACCCAATGTCATAAATCATTACAGGGTATTAATCATCTCCCCAGCGTAGCAATTTTTTTTTTTTTCGTTCTTTTTCGTTCAAACCAAGCGATACCCAATTTCATAAATCATTACAGGGTATTAACCATCTCACCTGCATAGTCGAAAAAAGAAAAAATGCTTAAAATAAAGGAATTGCAGCGCGCTGTGCACCAGAGGCACAACGACCGTTGAAAGAGCGCGCGAACCATTTAACCAATTTTGTCTCTGTTCCCTTCTTATCGCAGACCAAACGGAGGTCTCAGGTTGCCGAGAACGGCCGTAGCCTAAGACCCACCGTCATCGAGGTGCCGCAGCCACATTTCATATTTCGCTCGCTTCCTGTCTTCAATTTCTCAACACAATATAGCCAAAAAAAAAAACACAATATAGCCGTCGCGTCAATTGATCTGCTTTCTGAGGCGTACCAAATCGCTATGTCGTTGCTGCGTCGAATCAATTCTAGCGCTTTTCTTACCTTTCTCCTGGTTCCGGTCCTTCAGAGCTGCTTTCCAGGTATTTTTTTTTCAATTGAAAGCCTTTGTTTCTTTATTCAATTTTCATACTTGATTCAAAATTTCCTCGTTATCTGAATTTGACTTCATAAATTTTAGCTAATGATGATCTGAATTCGACAAGATATGGATATTTAAATAAGATTCTTGAAATTAGCAACCATTACGTTTTTAAATTTCTTTTATTAGAAATTTATTTAGGTTCGTGGTTGGTCTCCATTTGATCAAATTTAAGTTTCAATATCTCAATATTACCCTTATTGCTTTTTAGTCCTTTCCTTTTATGTTTTTAGACTCATAAAAACCCATCTAAACTATTCTTTTTGCTGGGTTGTTTGTTTAGATCCTTTTTTTTTTTTTTTATTGCTATTTCTTATTGTATTTTATTTAGTTATTTATTACAGGATTCGGATTGTCAGCAGTTGTTACACTTGATTCCATCGAAATTTTAAAAACACACAAGTGGCTAACAACTGAACCAAGACTTTACTTTCAGTGTAAAGGGGAGAACAAGACTGTTTTACCAGATGTGAAGAAAACTAATGTCTCTTATACTTTCAAGGGCGAAGAGTCTTGGCAGGTTGATCTTGATTTTTCTCATTTAGGTTATGTTTGGAATTTCAGTTTGTGGAGGGAAAAGGAAAGTGAAAAGGAAATCAAAATGTATAGAAACATGTCAATTTTATTTATTTATTTATTTATTTATTTATTTTACTGCATTAGAAAAATACAAAGAGAGTAAATAGATATTTCTCAAAAAATGGATTTAATTTTTTCGTTTGATTAATCAGATAATACGAGTACATATACAAGTAGTTTAATTTCCCCTCAATTTTCTTTTCTCTTCACAAATTCTTGATCTAAAAACATTCTGTGTCCGTAATCCAAGTATTTGCCAATTCATTTTTTGGGTTTTTAATACACTATAGGGGTGTTTGGTATGATAAAAAGTAAGATAAAATGAGATAAATTGTGAGTTCGTAAAGCGTGCAGTGAAATAAATTTTAAAAATTTTTAGAGTTTTTCAGAGATTTTTTCCATACCAAACACCCCCTATATTTTACAATTGCCTTGCGTTCGAGTAAGGAGGCTTCTCTTAAATACATTAAATTTTAGTTATATGTTCTCAGCCTTTGATGGATCTTCAAAGTGAAAAATGCAAGCGATGTGGCATATATGCAGAAGGCATCTTAAAACCAGGTGTATATGATGAGTGGGAGTTTTGTCCCTCTGATTTTACTGAACCTGAGGGAAGATATATCCATTTGAAGGACAACGAATTCAATGCTACATTTTTATGTTTAGACTGCGTGCATCGTGAAACCAGTGAGTGGGCAGACTTGCTTTTCCCGTTACCATATATTTCATATAGTTGGGCTGCATTGTACGGACTCTAGCTACTTTGCACAATTAAGGTATAAGGGCAGCGACACATGCTAGTGAAGATAAACTTATTTCTTCTTGTTTCGATGTTAAGCTCTCATTTTTAGCTTATTTCTC
>JAVXUM010000017.1:3608369-3621137 GCA_035590655.1 Pouteria glomerata | reverse complement strand
TAGAATTTTTAGAACATAAAACACATAAAATAGAAAACAGAAAATGAAAAACAAAAATCAAACCAAATGCCACCTTACTTTTTAGGATATTTTTTTTTAGTACTTCATAAAGAATATGAATCACCTTTGATTCTAGATAATCAATGTCAATGAGAAACTATTCACTAGCCAAATTTAACTAGAACCACAATACAACTAAGATGCATCAATCAACCTTCTGAAGAAAAACAAAACCGACCTGTAGCTACGGCTTCGACTGTAGCTTCTACTTCGGCTTCTTCCACGATGAGGAGAGCGTGATCTCACCGGTGACCGCGAGTAACTACGCCTCCGACTAAATGAGATGCCTGGTTATTAATTTCACAATGCTGAAGGAAAAAAGTTATACTAGAGAAAGAGAATCATGTAATCTCCAATACCTGAGCTTCTGGGGACTATTCTGGCAATTTCTCTCTATATGACCTCTTTCACCACAACGGTAACACTTGTTCTTCCAGTCTCCAGCTTTGCAATCTCGAGCCCAGTGACCATCAATGCCACAATTGAAGCACCGTCCAGATCCAGGAGGAGGACCTCTACCCAGATATTCCCTTGAACCACGTGGTGTCTACATATGTAATAATAAGCAGAATCAAAGTGCACATTCACTTCCATATATATGAAAATCTAAATAACAGGAAGGTGGTATAGGTTGTAGCTAGTAAGTAAGGATTATATGGCCAGAGAACCACGATAGGGATTTCCATGGGGCTTGCAATCTCTGTTTTCCCCTTGAAACCATAAGACCCTTCCACAAACTGGCAAAATAGGTCAAACTATAAAGTGGAAACATTCATCCATCAACATCAAAATCCCAATTCCCAAGAAGTCAAAGGAAAGATATACATGTAATACAGCAGGGGATGGGGGAAAAAACTGCAAAAAATACGGAAAAAAAGGATGATGACTTGATTCCAACGTTAAAAAAATCCAGTTTCTCATCCAACTATAGGCAAATACTTAATTAGGCTAGCCAACTGACTTTGTCCCAAAGAAAATGCTTATCTTCTAGAATTTTTAGCCATGATACGCTCCACCAGAATAATGTGGCAATTTGATAATACGAAGCTTTTTTAATGGGTTATTTTTTTTCTAGGGAGATAAGTGTACACAGTTGCCAAATCATTCTGGTAATTAGGCCAGCCAACTGACTTTGTCCCAAAGAAAACGCATCTTCTAGAATTTTTTGCCATAATATACTCTATGCAGCTTTTTTAATGGGTTATTCTTTTCTAGGGAGATAAGCCTACACAGTTGCCACATCAGTCTGGTAGTATAGCACTAATGTTCTAATGATGATCAAGATGCCATGGTAAAAAGGGAGAAGTTGGGGAAAAAACCATGCAGGCATGGAAAAACAGACAATTTATATGCACCAAGAATTTTGCATAGCCATCAGTTCCCCAATTCACTAGCCTACCCCCTATTCCTCGATGTACCTCCACTTCTTGAGCAGATATTTTAGATTGGGAGATGCAAAGAGATTTAAAATAAGGGCAAAACAAGTAGTTGGAAAACTTACTCCCTTAGCAAATTCAACAATGATACGACTTCCGTCAAATTCTCTTCCGTTTAAGTGATATCTTGCATCATCAGCATCCCGTGGATCACTAAATTCCTGTGAACAGAATTTGAAGCAAAAACAAAAAAGAAACCCAAATCCTATAATCTACGAATTTTGTGAGCAAACAAAAAGATGATAACTTAAGTAAATCAACAAACAAGAAGTAGAGACAAGCAGAGGCTTGATACATACAACAAATGCATAGTCGTGCTTCATATCCACATCTCGTACTCTGCGGAAATGGTTGCCAGAAACAGTAAAGCCATCATTACTTAAGTACTGAAGTGTATGATACTTCACCCCTCAAGACGAACTAAACACCAGTTTGAGATTGTTGCCAATTCCATAAAAACACGCAATAACATTACAGAAAGAATCGCCAAAGTCTCCTAGACACTCGGCAAGAAATTCCACCAAGGCCACCCTCTCACCATTGACCTCCAGGTTAGGCAAAAGCCCAGAAACCTTCAACAAGATCATTCAAGTTAAAAAAAACAGAGACCTGGGGGTGCAATGTTCCTTCAGATATAACATCATGATGAACAGTTAACATAAATCCAAGCGCAAAAACTGGCTTGGCCTGGCCTGGCTTGGCTTGGCAAAGGACAAAATGTCTCACATGTCATGGGAGACAGACCCCACACCCTATATTGATTGATTGAACACTTAATCCAGAAACTATGCTGCAGCTTTAGATTAAAATATAAAAGCCATGTGCTATCCAGAAACAACACCGAAGCTTTAGACTAAAATATAAATACCACGAGCTGTAAAATTATATGCCTAACATTACTACAACAGGGGGAGGGGGGAAGTCTAGCTTGACAGCAAACGTTTTGATACTGCAGTCCAATATATAGAAGTAGGTTTCAAAGGTATAACAATGCCTACAAACTATTCACAGAAAAAAAGGAGTTCAATTTCACATAACACCATGAGGTTAAAGTTCAAGTCATTTGCTTACCTCCCATATCTGTTGAAGATGCTCTCTAAGTCACGGGAACGCGTCCTTGAAGACAAGCGACCAACATAAAGGCGAGTATTGCTGTATCGATCATCATAGCGAGGCATTTTCAAACTGCAGTAATAAGATATCATATTACCAACCACAGTAAAAACCAATGAAGTAACATGAAGATGGATTTAAATTAAAATTCATCTTAAAATTTCAGTGATTCGGGATAATACATTTATTTCATGCAAAACCAGACAAATGGCAAGATTTTAAAATATAATAACATAAGGGAAAACACTATACTGGGATAACACTCAAGTCTCGGAAGGAGTATCTCCTCAATCTTGCAGGTTTACCAGTCATCTACTTAACGCACCAAAGCTGCAATAGTATCATCTGAATCTTCTAGGTTTACATATCATCTACTTAATACACCAAAATTGTAATTAGCCGATACAATTTGTTACGTCAACTTATAGGTGCCCTTGTGAGAAATTTTACCAGCAATGTTTTTGCCACATGCAACAAACTCAAAATCAAGATTATTGTTTTAGGCTTGTGAAATCATAGTCAAGCTCTGGTCAATAATGGATTGAACCAATCAGCAAGACAAGAATTTTAGTCCCACACAAAGGACTCCAAATAGACCAGTAGCCAAATGCTTCAATGATGCAGGGATCGGGCAGCTGACAAAAGATGTTGCCTCACAGGACTAACTGCCAAACAATCTGTATGTGTGGATAGATTAGTTACACCAGAAGGAACATCCCAAACACACTCAACCTCATATAGCAAATCAGCATTCAATCCTAAAAATCTAGCAAATTGAATGCCCACAAAATCATGCTTGAATTTGGACAAATTGTTGGTATCCAATTCCAAGAAAATGCGCACTGCATCCTCCTAAGCAACACTACTTGAAAAGCCTCTGTATTGGGAGAAAAGAAAGGCCATGCAGCAATTATAATTGCCTACCTTATAGATCATCCTTTTTAGACTGTAAATCTATTACCATCACCAGATTGCCATACTTACGCAATTGGCCTTCTCTTTGAAAATCAGAACATTAAAGGTGAACTTCCAATCATTTGAGAGAGAAAAAAAAACACAGCTTTATGATTTAATAATATAAATCAAAGTGACAAAACCTAATCATGTTATCCTAATTTGTTCAATGTTAACGTAACGCACACCAGCTTGAACAGGTCATTCATTTATTTATTTGCAAGCTGTAGGCACATTCTTTAAGTTCAGAACTCTCATTTATTTATTTGTAAAAACTCTAGGATTATAGTCTTACGTACACCAAGATCTCATTTTATTGCCAGAAATTTTTATCCTCGCAAAAACCTTCTGATTGCTCATGACACGTTCCCTGACAAACAAAAGGGGGAAAAAGAGGAGTATGGGCGATCCAAATAAACGTAAGGATAAAAAAAAAAAGGTATATCGAACAGGTGCACAAACACACAGACCCCTAAAGCCAAGAAGTCACAAGTTATCGGGCAACTGGAAATGGATGAATCACGTTGCTTCCCTTGGGGGTTAGGAGAAGAGGAAAAGGATATTCCCAGGGTTAAGCGCTTAGGCAGAATTGAACAACTTACATAACACCAAAAATTTACAACATCCAAGGATGAATAACCCAGGAAGATACCAAGACTAGAATTACAAGACCACTGGGTCTATACTCGGATCCACACAACCATAACAAACGCACAGAGAGGAAGAATTCAAAAAGGATGAATACCAACTACTATCAATCAAACATGTTAACCAGAAACAAGATCAGGATCAAGAATTCCAAAGCAAATCTGGACAAAAGGTAGGGGGAACTGTCGATTAACACAAAGTATCAATAAACATATAAACAAGATTATTCACAAATACATAACTTCACAGAGAGAGAAATTGAGCAGGAATTAACAAAATTAAGGGGCGAATGAACCTAAAAAGCCCTAGTCCAAGCAATTAAGAGCATGCGAAGCGGGTAATTAGGGCTGAAAGGCATACCTGAGAAGTGATAGCTCTCTCGGCGAGACTGACTATCAACCCTAACTTTCTCCGATGAGAGACGTGTCAGAGTTCGAGTCACTATTTATATCTGCACCGACATGTATTGACGGTCTGGATGTGTTTTCGCTGTATCCTAAGGTTATAATTACACAGCAAATGGGCCGGGCCAGCTCTGCCGATCTTAATCTGAAATTACCAAGTGCCCAGCCCGATATCTCAGAAATCGAAAGCAGTTTTTGAAATTAAATATATATATGTGTCTTCTTTTTTTTTTTAAAGGTATATATATGTCTTCACTTAAAGATTAAAATACAAAATTAATTTTTCTGTCGCGTAACTCATGTCCTAAAATTTAAAATCATTTTTATATTTTGAGGTTGCTTTAATTTTTAATTTTTAATTTTTTTAAAATTGGAAGGCCATAACTAATAATGTGGTATTGACAATATTATTTAAGGGGTGTTTGGTGTGATAAAAAATAAAATAAAATTAGATAAATTATAAGCTCATAATAAGTGCAGTGACATAAAATTTTATAAATTTTTAAAATTTTTTAACAAATATCAGCGAGCCAAACATCCCTTAAGTTAGGTTTGGAATAAGGGTTTGTTAAAAAAAAAAAAAAGTATAGAAAAAAAAAAGTATGAAAGCAAAATAAAAATAAAAATTTTAAATTTATTTTATTTTTTATGATTAAAGAATAAGAAGAATGCGAATAATATTTAATAAATTATAAATATATATATAATTTCAGTCATTCCCATTTTTAGTGTGTGTTTAGAGTGATAAAAAAAAAAAGTTGTGATTTAAGTTGTTTTTGGATGCGTTTGGACGCTAAAAAGAAAAATAAAAAACACCCAAAAGTTAGTTCTGCTACAGTATTTTACTGTTTGGTGAAACAACAACTTTTATCACTTTTCTGTTTTGTTACAGTAATTTGATATAACAGCAGACTCTACTTTTTCTGACTTTTCTGTTTTGTTACAGTAAAAAAATTTACTAAACACACAAAGTTGCCACTTTTTTGCTCTGCTACGGTAATAATTTTATCAAATACCTAAAAGTTACAAAAAGTTGCCAAAAATTTTATTTAATTCACCAAACACACTAAAAATTATCACTAATAATTTTTAACAAAAAAATTATCAAAACTTATTAAAAGTTTCACCCTCCAAACATACTCTATAAGTGTTTGACATCTAACAAAATTTTTTGGAGAAAAATAGTGACATTTTTGTACCGTCGGGGTCAAAATAGTGGGAGATTAAAAAATGTGTGACTTTTGTACTTTTTTAGTAAAATCGTAGAAATTGTTTTCTAATTTCGTTCCCACGAATTTAAAAAAATTATTATAAAATAGTGACAATGGTACTCGTTTAAAAATTTTTAACACAAAAAATATGATTGTCAAAAAAATTTGAACGTTTGATTTTGTTATTTTTTAAATTTTTTATTTTTGTAGTGAAATATTGAAATTTTTTGAATATAATAAAAATAAAAATATATAATAGAAAGTTTTAGTGATTTATAAAGGTTGGTAGAGATTTATTTTATTTTTTTTTTATTATTTTTTTTTTTTTGTTGTTAATTGCACACCAAACGGACCGTGGCCCTCCGCAAATTCTAATTTCAAACGCCTTTTAAGCAATTGCTAACTAGAGTAACAAATCATCCTAAAATTAAATCAAAATTTAATCCAGCCTAGTATACCAAGTTCCCAGCACTCCATTTTACAAAAGGGTATTTTTCATTGAAAACTCTCTTTCGTTGGAATTAAACGAAAGAAAATTATTATATACAGCAATTACCAAGAAAATTTACTTGTGTGTTTAAGGCGTGCTTAATATTTAAAAATAAGAATTCATAAAGCACTAATTTATTTAAGAGTATCATGAATTGTTATATCATTCAAATAGTGTTTTTTCTTTTTTAATTGTTATTGAGTATCAATATAATAACATTTTTTTTAATGAATATTTCATCCTAACAGAGAGAGATAAAGTGACCAGAAGATATTAGGGAAATATCATTAGTTTATCCAAATCACTTCTCTACGAAGAGAGAATACTGACAGTAAGGCCCAAATATCAGTATTTCTACCATAATTTTTCTTAACACAGTAGCATTCTTAATTAGAAATAATTAATTTAACACTCTGTGTAGAAATGTGGAATTTATGGAATTCGATTATAGTTTTTTTAATTTTTCTTAGTTGGATTTGATTTCAATATTTTATGACCCAAATTTAAATTTTCTTATCACTTGAAATACAACCAAAAACAATAAATATTAATAAAAATTGATTATCTTATTCAGATATATAAGAAAGTCAACCAATTTATTCTTATATTTCATATTATTTGATATTTTATAAAATTAATTTAATTATGTTTTAGTTATGAACATGAAATTTTTATTACAGTTCTTAAATTCAGATGTGTGTTCCAAACAAAAAAAATATATATTTATCAATTCAAATCAATTCCAATGATAAAACTGTTTTCAAATGGAGCTCAAAGAAACTAACGTAAAGTGATATTAAAATAATATATACTATGTAGAATTGATTTTGACACTAAGAGCCCGTTTGGAAACAAAAAAAAAATATAAAAAATTTTTAAAAATTGAGTTGCTACACTAATTGACCGTTTGGTAAAATTACAATTTTTTTCACTTTTCTGCTCTGCTACAGTGAATCATTATTACAGCAGATCTCACTTTTTCTCATTTTTCTGTTCTGCTACAGTAAAAAATTTTACCAAACACACAAAAATTGTTATTTTTCTGTTCTGCTACAGTAACAATTTTACCAAACACCTAAAAGTTACATTTTTTTTGCTAAAAAATTAGTTTTTCATCAAACACACCAAAAATTTCAATTCACAAAAAATACAAAAAACTATCAAAAATTACTCAAAATTTTGGCCGCCCTCTAATGTTGATAAAATAATAAACTATTCTATCCGAAAATATTGCTAAAATAATATGGCATATTATAATTCTACTACTTCTAAAATATATACTATATACTAATCATTAAGAATGTTTGGAGCGATAATTTTTATTAAGAAATTTTAAAATTTTCTGAAAATCTCTAAAAATTTATCTCATTGCATGCATTACGAATTTATAATTTATCTTGTTTTATCTTATTTTTTATCACACTAAACATCCCCTCAGACATTTTTTTATTATACTTGTGTCATTACCACCATGATTGTAGAGTAAGGATTGGATAATTTGTTTCTGAGCTATAATCTTTTAAAATGTGCTAACCTTTAAATGCCCTCAGGTGGAATTCGAATAACTGCCCCTCATGCTAATTAGAGGATTATTACGACTAACCATGGATCGAGTTTACTTAACATAGACTAAATAATAAATAAATGAGTATTCAAATGACATAATGTAAGACTTTGTTTAATATTGTTAGATTGTTCAAATCTAGTCTATTGACATGCCTCGTAATTTTATGGACGTGAGATTACCTCTTTTTACAAAATTGTAAGTCACTGTGAGGGTGTTTGGAGGGTAAAAATTTTAGTAAATTTTGATAATTTTTTATTAAAAATTATTAGTGATAATTTTTCATGTGTTTGGTGAATTAAAATGAAATTTTTAGTAATTTTTGGTAATTTTTAGGTGTTTCGTAAAATTGTTACTAAGCAAAAAAGTGGTAACTTTTGTGTGTTTGAAAATTTTTTTTACTATAACAGAGTAAAAAAGTGAGAAAAAAGGGACCCGCTGTCATATGGAATTACTGTAGCAGAGCAGAAAAGTGATAAAAGTTGTTATTTTACCAAACAGTAAAATACTGTAGTAGAGTCAACTTTTAAGTATTTTTTATTTTTTATTTTTTATTTTTTAGCGTCCGAACACATTTAGAAATTTGATTTTAAATTTAATGGTTTTTATTTTAAATTAAAATAATATAAATGTATCAGTATCAATACACAATTAATGTCACATACTAACATAACAAAAATTACATCAGTCTCCGCTTTTCAATTAATTATAAAGGCAAACAAGTTCTTCTATATCCACAAAAATATTGAAAACAAGCGTTGACACAGCTATAAATGATTGAGATCACGCTCAATGAAGATTGACACAAGTCTTCACTAACCAAACCTTTATCCTTTGTCAGAATTAATTATTCTGTCATTTAGCTTGGTAATTAGGTGAGCTTACACGTAACAATTTCAAGCCAAATTCCAAATTACTAACATATAGGTATGTTTGAAAATATAAAAAAATACAAATAAATTTAAACTTAAAAAAAAAAAAACATTCCCGCCAAATTTCAGTCTGCATTTGTTTGTTTGTTTGTTTGGTTGCTTACTCCACCCGTCCAGTCTCTCTTCTCTCCCTTACGACCTCTTGTTCTTGCTTCCAAGCAACAACGAAAAGTAGAACAAAATTCTGAAGAAGAAGCCCAATGCAACAGTGATCCAAAAGCAGCTCCATTTGCTTATATCAGTGACCCCTTGTGTCTTGAGTATATCTGAACCAGTGGTCAAGCAAGTGGAGCTTGTAATGTTGACGCCCAGAGTCCGGCTCATCGTCTCCAAAAGGTTGACCTTCACGGCCGTCGGAACTGCCCCCAGCGGCGAGTTGTCGAAGATCTGAACCCCCCTCACGAAACACTTGCTCGGGTCATCGAACTCGCTCTGAAGAATCCCTTCGTATGGGTATTTCGTCAGCGACAAGTAATGAAACCAAATCCAGTACGGAGGGATTCGATCTCGGGTGATGAAGAAGCCGCTGAAGAGGAGGAAATAGGCTAAAATGGCGACCACCACGGTGTATCCGAGCATGACGTGAGAGACAACGCCGGAAAGGAAGGTAACGAAGGAGCTTCCAGCCCAGAAAGAGGCGAGGATGATGGAAAAGAAGAAGAGGAAGCCGGAGAAGCCGCCAGCGAGACCCACCGCCCAGAAGGTTATGGCGGCGAAGGTGAAGGATAGGAAGATTAAGGCGGGGACAGAGGTTATGGAGTGAGAGAGGACGTACGACGATCGGCGATAGGCGTTATAAGCTGTCTCTCTCATGAAGATGTAACGCTCCATGAGAAAGACTGGGATTGCTTCTGCGCAGGTGTAGAAGGTCGTGGACATGGCGAATGCGAAGAACCCAATTCGTTCTTGGACTCCCTTTGGGGAATCGTCAAGTTTCCAGAACATGGTGGCGAGGATTATTCCTGTGACCACCACGGCACCGAGCCGGATTCCGAAAAGCTCCGGCGTTCGCCGGGAATTGAGGATTGATCTTTTGGCGATCACAAGGACTTCGATCCAAAATGGGTTCGCGAAGGTTGGGACCGAAGAGGAGAGATTGGAATCCTCGACGTTGGTTGCGCCGGAGACGAGTTTTCCTCTGGAAATGCTTGCTCTGATTGCGTCTTTGAGGGAGAGTTTTGGTCCGTTGTTTGTATTCTTGCTGAGGTTCTTCTTTATCTGCCATGACTTGTTGAAATCGACGAGACTTTCGGTTCCTCCCGGAGTTCCTTCTAGTTCACGGATCAGATCGAGAGCGAACTCAGTCCGGTTCTCGTTTTCCGGTATTGGGTGGCCGAACTCGGAGAAGAAGGGCGGTAGACTCGCTGGAGATCCGCTGAAAACGGTGTGTCCTCGGGAAAGAAAGATCAGACGGTCGAGAAGGTTGAGAATACGGTAACTGGGTTGGTGTATGGACATGATCACTATGCTTCCACTCTGAGCAATCCTCTGCAACACCTTCACCACCATGAAAGCACTTGTTGAGTCGAGTCCTGAGGTGGGTTCGTCGAGAAACAAGACAATTGGATCGTGAATTATGTCGATTCCGATGGAAACCCGGCGGCGTTCGCCGCCTGATACGCCTCTGTGGCCTTCGTCGCCGATCACCGTCTTGGCGGCGCTCCGTAGTCCGAGCTGGTCGATCAGAGCTTGGACTCTGGCCTTCTTCTTCGACGCCGACAAGGTACGAGGTAGTCGGAACTCGGCGGAGAACATGAGGGTCTCTTCGACTGTCAACATCGGAAACAGCAAGTCGTCTTGCATAACGTAAGCTGAGATTACCTTCAGAAGCTTAGATTCCAAAACTTCACCGTTCAATGTGACAGTTCCTTTCAAGCTCTCCTTCGCAATTCGATTGGCGAGAGCGTCGATCAACGTCGATTTTCCTGACCCACTAGCGCCGAGAACCGCCATGATCTCCCCTTCCCTCGCCTCGCCGGAGATTTCGTTCAGTAACACCTTTGAGTAGCCATTTTCCGGCAACACAAGCTCGTCCCTCCGCTTCAAACAGGTGGGGAGTGACATTTTCCGGCGAACTTTGACACAGTAGGTGAGGTTGTTGAAAGAGAGAACAAACGGGTATGCGGGCAGCCCGGACACCTCCAGCACTCGGTGGGCTAGCGGCGGGGTGTCGTCGCCGGAAAAGTCAGCTCTGGCGTCTCCGACTCTCTGTAAGAGCTCACCCAGGGTCGGACCCACCCTGTGATTGGGCTTCTGGCTGAGTTCTTGGAGCTCCATGCTCTGTCTTGGGCCCAGAAATGGTGTGTTGCTTCCGGAGGACATGCTATCACCTCCCACGCGATACATTCTCACTTTGGTGTTTCGGTTTCCAACCCTCTCTGCAAAGAATTTATATATCTAGGAGAGGAGAGAGAGAGATATATGAAAGTGTTTGATTTGATTTTCAAACGTTAAAGCCAAGCCATCCTTTCATATTTGATCAAACAAACGGCCCTTAGATTCTGGTCACTCTCTTCATAGGTATATATATCTGTATGTATATACATATACGTAAACTTGTAGTCTTGAATCTTTGGTTGTTTTCAGATTAATGTTGATGAGTAGGCGAAGTTAGATCTGTTTGTTCCATCTTCTTGTATAATAGTCTTACTTGAACTAGTTTACTATTTTGTTTATTGTCAAAAATGTTCATCAGATTGGCCACCTTCCTAGTGGAAAAAGCTTCTGATATGGATGGATTAATTTAATGATCATATACTTGCTATTATATGCATATATATATATATATACACACACACTAAATCTAAAGAGTATGCACCCATAAAAATAATGTATAAGCATTAACAATATTTTTATAATTAAAAGAGTATTTTTTATGAATTCTTTATTTCAAATTGAGTAAATTAATTACCCATAACAGTGCTACATTAATTATTTAGTTGACTGTCCTATTTTTACAATAACATTAGTTGTAATAATTGTATGGATACAAGCAGATAGGTGTTTAGCTTGATCCAAGCTTGTTTTAAATGGTACTAATAAGATAAATTAATTATTTTTATCTTTATTGACTTGAGAGGATCCCACGCATATGCAGATTCTGAAACAACTAATTAACCAAAAAATTAAGTATGAAGATTTTAAAATTCAAATCAGTAATATATATTCTGACTGAAAATTCAATTTCCTCCCCGTAACACTTAGCCAGCAAAATCATTCTGAAAATGCTTAGAGAAATAAATTTAAGTTAATTAAAAAAAAATCAAGGATATATAGATTCTGAAAACAAGATTAATTAAAGGATATAGATCAAAACCAAAAAATTAGGTGTAACCAAAAGATTTAGTTAACAAAAAAATCAAGTGGATTCTAAAAACTAAATCGGGATACGAAAATAAAAATATGCCTTCTTCTTCAGTGCTGATTAAATAAAAAAATTGGGGATATAGATTTTAAAAACCACCAAATCAGGTATATATTTAATATATATACAGATTCTGAAAATGAAAATAGATTCAGTGAACCAAATATAAATTTGAAAAAATACAAAAATACTAATTAAAAACCGGATCAGATATAATCAAAGAGATAGAAAACATAAATTCCGCGCTTGAGAGATACAGAAGATCAGAGATAGAAAATATAAATCTTGAAAGAAAGACGCTTGAGAGAAATAGAAGATTAGAGGATCAGATCAAAGATATTAGAAAATATAAATTCGGAAAAATGCTCGAGAGATAGAAAAAACAAAAAAAACGTATTTTTTTGTTAACAATAATTTTTTAAACTATTTTATCTAAACAACGTTTTCTTATTTTATTTCCTACTCTGCAGAATTAAAAAAAAAAAAATCTGTATAAAACCCCTTTGATTATATATATATATATATATGTGCGCGCGCGCGTTTGTCGGGATATTTGATATCAAATATATGTTACTCATCTATACACGATGTA
>JAVXUM010000017.1:3552555-3567298 GCA_035590655.1 Pouteria glomerata | reverse complement strand
GTGTGAACACTAGAAATATGTTTTTTTTTTTGGATGATGATTTGATGTGATGAAAGAATTTCAATCTCAAAGATAAGGCTTCCATGGTTTTTCTTTTAACTGGAGAATAATGACATAATGTGAAGGTCCCATCGACTCTATTTAATTATGACTACGTTTGCCATTTCGATTAGAGGGTGTTTGATTTATTTAAATTAATTAAAATTTATTAATTTTTTACATTTTTATAATTAAATTTCGTTATATATTACTTTTATATTAAATTTTTATATTTTTATTGTAATTTTTTCCAATAAAACATCCCTATGTCTCACTAGTTTAATTTAATTTAATTTTTTTATTTTATTAAACTTTGAGTACCACTTTTTTTCACTGATCGCTTGTTATGCTATTTTTTTCACATTTTTCTAAAACTGGCTTGGTAATTATATCCCTGCATGATACATAATAATGAGATGGGAATTCAAGATTTAACTAGTTAACATTTTTGGAGGGAGTTTAGAGATACAATTTTTAGTAATTTTTTATATTTTTTATTAAAAATGGTTAGTTGTAATTTTTCTTTTTATATTTGTTGAAGTAGTAATTTTTAACAATTTTTAGTAAATTTTTGTAACTTTTATGTGTTTGATGAAATTTTTGATAATTTTTAATAATTTTGACAATTTCTATGTATTTGGAAAAAAATTTATTAATTTTTGAGTTGAACAAATTAATGTATCAGAGTAGAAAAATAATAAAAATTAATATTTTGTCGAACACTAATTTTATAATTTTTGACTAATTTTTACACAAAATTATATTTTTAAAGGGGGTCTTGAAAACAAAAATATGACAAATTGTCAGGAAAGGAGGAATGGGTTCCCCCTACCCATAGATACTATAGGCTAATGTGCTTCTTCCTATCTTATCTTCCTCCCAGGGAGAGAAGAATTGCTGTGGTGACAAATGGCTATCTTAAACATTTGTTTTTAAAAATGTTTGTTTTATTTGAAAATTTTACCCATTTTTTAACCCGTTTGGTAGAATACACGGGTACTGAATATATTTTTTTAGTAGGACAGTAGTATGAATTATTATTATTATTATTATTAAAGGCATTCTGTAATATTGAGTTAAATTCAGGGGATGTTTGGCATAAGAAAAAATTCTGAAAAATTTTAAAAATTTTTAAAACTTATCTCATTACACGTATAACGGATTCATAATTTATCTCATTTTATTTCATTTTTTATCACACTAAACACCGCTTTATACATTTGTTTAGTGGAAATATGCAAACAAAAATTAACATACATGTGTGTCCAGCAATATTGGATACAACACAATAATACAATCCGAAACCATTAAGAAAAAAGACAAATGCAATACAATTTGTTTCTCTTTGGTCTGGTTCTAGACTCCCAGCACAAGTCCAACTACTCCAGCGACCGGTCCATCAGCACCGAAGCAAGGAGGAGGGTGGTGCGTGCCAAAGGCAGGTGTCTCTGATGCCCAACTGCAGGCAAATCTGGACTATGCCTGTGGGCGTGGCGGCATTGACTGCAGTCCCATTCAACCGGGTGGCCCGTGCTTCGAACCGGCTACCGTGGCGGGTCATGCTACTTTTGCAATGAATCTCGTCTATCAAACTGCTGGAAGGAATCCATGGAACTGCGATTTCTCCCAGACTGCAACTCTCACTTCCACTAATCCTAGTAAGCTTAATTCCAAACCAAGAATTTAAAATCAATCTGAATCCATTACAGTCCTAGTTTGCAAATAAAAAAAAAAAAATTTTAATAGCTAACATTTTAGGATTCTAGTTGTCAACTATTTCATTTTCAGTTTTTTGTTTTTATTTTCATTTTCATTTTTTTTTTAAACTGAATATGAAAACTTGTTTAATAAGTTATTTTTAATTTTCAGTTTCAAAAAAATTAAAATTATTTTTAAAATTTTAAAAATTATGAAAATATAGGAAATGTATTTTTTTTTTTAAGTTTTTATTTTTAATTTTTATTTTCTTAAACAATTATTACTAGTCACCACCATCTGTTGATTGTCACTAATATCTGACCACCATTACTCGCCACCGCCACTATCTCATTTGATTCCGATCACTGTTAAATATATTTTTTATTTAATATAAAAATATTGAATTAAAAATATTTTATTTTTATTTATAAAAAATATAATAAATATAGTTTAATTAATATTTAATTTAATATATTAAATTATATATTAAAATATTACTTAGTTGAATTATGTTAATTATAATTGAATTTATTTAGTTAAACTATTATAAAAATATTTTATTTTATGATTTTTAATAAATAAAGTAATATATTATATTTAATGTATTTTATGTTTATTGAATTAAATTATTTTTATTTATAATATAATTAAAATATGAACATTTAATTAATTTAAATTAAATTAATTACATTAATATAAAAAATAATTGAATATAAGTAATATAAATAATAATTAATTTAATTTAATTAAAATATAATAATTAATTTAAAATATAATTCAAGTAAATAAAATATAATAATTAATTAAAAATATTTTAATATAAAATATATTTTAATTAAAACGTAATAATTAATTTAATTTTATATAATGAATATATTTTTTAATTAATTAAAATATAATAATTGATTAAAAATAATTCCATATAAAATATATTTTAGTTAAATGTAATAATTAATTTAATTTTATATAATGAATATATTTTATTTTTATTGAATTAAATTGTTTTAGAAAAATAATATAATTAAAAGAATTGAATTTAATTAATCAAATTAATTAATTAAATCAAAATAATTTAAGTTAACTAATTTAATTAACATGAAATATATTTTATTAAATTGTTTTTAAAAATAATTATAATAAATTATGTTTAATATATTTTATTTTTATTGAATTATACTATTTTTAATAATTATAATAATTAAATTTATTAAATTTGATTAATTAACGTATAACTACCAAATAATAATTATTGTTATTAAATGCATTTTTAAATTCTTATTTTTTTCTATTATGAAAATGAAAACAAAAAATAGAAAGTTGAACACAAAAATTAAAAATTAAAAATAAAAATTAAATACAAAAATTAATAATTAATAATTTTATCAAACGGGCCATGAGTGGCTCACAATCCTAACGGATCCATTCATTCTTTGCCCTTTCAGTTCTAGAAATCTGTGACAATCAAGTCAGGTTGGGTCCGGACGAAGTTGATTATATATATATTTTTAATATCTTTTTTAAAAAATGTATAAAATAAATTAATTGTATATTTAGCTTAAATAATTGCCTAACTAGTTTTAAAAATAAAAATAAATAATCCGTAAATAAAATTTATTAATAAATTTCATATATATTAAATTTTGTAATTATAAATTCAAGTTTACAAAAATTCTAAAATGAAATTTACAAATTGAAGAAAATAACTTTTAAACATAAAAATAAATGAATAAATTTTAATAATAAACAATCAATTACATTTGAACTATATTGTCAACCGACCTCATAGTTATGAATATCATGTCATATTTGATAAAATTTAGTATGACAAAGTATGTGTTTCGTATCGAAAATTGTATTAGTTTACAGTAATGTCCATCAGAAATTTTGATTCATGATAAGATTTTTTGGATTGTACTAAAAAATTTCAAGTGGTACCTAAAATTTTTAACTTTTTGGTATTTTTCTTAATTTTTTTTATTTTTATTGTTGTTTACTGAATCTTATAAATTGAAATAATGAAAAATGAAATTATTGGTTTTTTTCTTTATCCAACTCCACGTAAATAAAATTTTATTCTCATTATTTATTTCTATAAAATACAAAGAGTGTGTTTAGAGTGATAAAAAGTAAGATAAAATGAGATAAATTGTAAATTTGTAATTCATACAACGAAATAAAAAGTGAATAACATTTAAATATTTTTAAAAATTTTAAAGTTTTATAATAAACCAAACGGAGGCGAAATATGGTAAATTAGTTTTTCTCAATTAATATCAACATATTGTTTATAACTTGTACTTTACAATTATTCGAATAATACATTAAATTTTTTGTGTAGATGTATACATTTTTAATAAACTAGAAAAATGCACGTGCGTTGCACGTATATGTTTGCTCTTTTATATATCTAAATTTAAAAAAATAAGCTAACTATAAAAAATAAAACTTATATTAAAATCTTTATATTTTTTCTATATTGAATTATGTTACAACTTTATTCATACTAATATTTACCTGTGCTAAAGGCACGAGAATGAAAAATTGATAATAGCCGTTAATCTAACACATAAATGTCAAATCAATTACCTGATTTGTTATATAGATATTCAAATGAAATGTCTATATTTCTTTTACTTTGTCGTATTTTTCATTTATGCGATTAATTCTATTTTTATATGTATTTATCAATAACAACTTTATATTATTTGTTCATTATGTTAATATCAAAACTTTTAATAGTAAAAATATGTCCTCAAATTAAAATCGAGCCGTAGTAATATAAGTTTGAGTTTTTGAATAATCATTTCCATAAGATAAATTTTTTTTTTCATTTTTGCTATTTTGCTATTAAAATGATTAGTCTTATGGTGATTTTAAAAATTTTTCATTTCATAAAAGTCTGATTGGCTCATTGCAATTGTATATTTCTTGAAATAAATAGGGATTGTTGTCAAAATTCAATTAAAATTTTGCATTTTTATTGTTGTACAATAATATTTTCACATTAAATAAAAATAAATTAAATTTTAAAAAATTATACCTGGTATATTTAAATAAATTAATTAAAAAATAAACCTAAAAAAGACTTTTGTTAGAATTTAATACTCAAAAATTTTAAATTTTAACAATAATAAATAAATATAATAACATCTAAAAATAATATAAATAATCACATTAAATAATTACAATAAAATATAAAAAAATCATACTTTATATTTTTGAATGAACTAATTAAAAAATAGAGTAAAAAATAAACTTTTCCTGAAATCTAATACACAAAAAAATAAGAATTTTATCAGTAAAGAAACATAGTAAAATTTAAAAATCTAATATTAAGAAACATATTAAAAATAGAATAACATCTAAAAAAGTCAAACTTAAAAATTAATAATTTAAGTACGTACCAAGCAAATTGCAAAATTAAAGAGAAAATTATCACACCAAACAAATTGCAAAGTTGAAAAAAATAATTAATGTAATGAAATTCTCAAATAAATTTGAATGAAAAAAATATTTAATATCTATTTATAGTTTTTGCATACAGGAGAGTCTTATACTTTTTAGATTATAATAACATTTTTATCGAATTGAAAGTTTAAATCCTATTAATAAATAGAAGAATTTTTATATATTTTTGTTTATTTTAAGTTATATTTATAATTTTGAACTCAATATTTTTAAAATTTTAATTTTGATATTTTTTGATTCACAGGCCTATTTTTTCGATCAATAAAAGTATGAATTAACAATACCTATTATTTTGTGACATGTGAATGCTTTATTCATTATTTTTCAATTTGAGACGAAAAATTATTAAGTAAAATAAATATATAGGTAAAAGTTTAGATTAAATAAAAAACTAAGTGATATTTATGAACATTCTAATTTGAATAAAATTGTAAATAAGTGGTAATTATTTACAATAATAATTATTTTTAAATTATATAATTATAAATTAAGATAATTATAATTATATAAAATCTTTATTTAAAAGGCTAATTATTTTTTTTGTATTATTTTGTTTGATAATAATAATATTTATTATTAAGATCTTTATTTAACAGGGTAAATATTTTTTTTACATTATTTTGTTTAATAACAATAATATTTATTATGTTTTAATAATAATTTATCAAAAAAATAAAAATAAAAATAAGAATATGTTTTAAGTAAAAATAAAAATATAAAATAAGAAGTTATGTGATAAAAAAAAAGTACAGTCCAAAACGTTGTTAATTATTTTTGTTATTGGTGTCTAAGATATTCACTATCACAAAAATTTTAGCAGAGTTGGGTTACACAGTTAGATTAGAATTGATTTAAAATAGTCAATAGAATGCAGATAATAGAAAGACATAATTAAGTTAAATTAAGAAAATTAAGGGTTAAGTAGTCAATTTTTTTTTTTAAAACATTGATACTTTTTATAATGGTATAGATACATAGTTTATATGGATGGATTTGAAATAATATGCCGATATGTATCAGTACCACTAGCCACAAAATAATCAACTACAGATTTATTAAAAAACAAATGTAACACACATCAATCATCTAAACAAAAAATTAAAGTGGGACACATGATGGATCACTAATAATTTTTTAGATTTTTTAGGTAAAAATAATATTTAATATTAAAGCATATTAATAAAAAAATTAAAATACCTCAAATAATGTTAAAATAATATGTTGTAAACTACAATAAAATAAAATATAATATGCAATGCACGTCGATCCTTTAAACGGAAAATAAAAATAAAATATATAAAAAAAATAAGATACGTATTAGATAATACTTTACCTCGCGTGTTTTAATACATAAAATGAAATATTTAAAAAAAATAAAAAAAAAATTGACACATGCCATCAAATATAGATGACATGTGTCAATTAAGAAGGAGAATATTTAGTTAAAAAAGAAATAAACAAAGATATTTGTTAATAATGAAAATTTAAAAATTTTCAAGTAAGTAGAATGAATTTTAATAAAAAAAATAACATTTAAATAGTTAAAAATATAAAAAAAAATATTTTTATTTTTTAATGAAAAACATGTACATCTACTAACTAAGCTATAAAATGACTCATATATTTTTAATAGTAGGAAAATGATCTATTATAATTTGTTAAAGAATTAAGTACACAAAATGCAAAAATAAAACACAGCATAAATGAAAAACAAGAAAAAAAAAAAGAGAAAAATACAACACATGCAAAAAATAAAAAATAAAAAATAAAAAATATATTTCATTTTAATCTACTTCAAATAAGTTAATACGTACAATCTTAAACTTGAAAATATAAAACTTATTTGTCAAAATAAGTCTAAAATGTCTTCTCCTAATTGGACTTGCCCTCGAAATTCAAACCTTTTTTTACTAGTGATTTTATGAAATGTACTTTTATTACGAAATATTTTCTTGATCTTTATCTTTATGAACCCAACATTAGAGGAAGTGATTTCCATTTTCACTCCAAGGATTGAAAACTGGACAAACCAAACGGCCCCTACGAATTTGGAAGTCCCGCGCAACGGTTGGAAAGGGTAATATGGTAAACTCACTATCAAAACCCGAAACAAAAGGCAGAAGACTCGGACTACGTGAATGACGCGAAGACATTGATGCCTCCTTCTTCCTCGCCATTCTCCTCCCCCCTCCCCTCTCTCCCCCCGCGAGTCAAAAAAGCACTGCAGGAAAACCATCGGATACACGCACTGGCAAAGAAAAGAGCAGGTGGTGGTGGTGATGTCGTGGATTAGATCCGCAGTTTACAGAGCTGTCGAAGTTGGCGGCAACAGCAACCTCACTCGCACAGTCCGAAGCTACGCAGACTCCGTCGTACAACAAGCCGGTCAAGCAGTCGTCGAGGGCGCCAAGATTTTGCAAGATCGCATCGTAACTTTCGCTCTTTCTGACATTCAAACACGTTTTGTAATTTCCTTACAATTTTTGCTGTGTTTTGAGTACATTTGATCAGCATTGCTGACATTTCTTGCCAAAAGGAAAAAATAACTGCCATTATTACTGATCAGAACTTTGGCATTTATTTCAAATTATGAATTTCTATTAGGGAACTCTATATTGGTCTTGGTCAAAACAAAGATGAATATGCATGTACGGATTTATTCCAATTGATATGCATATACATGTAGGTTTATTGCCTTTTTGGTGGTGAGATGCCCTCCTTTTCTTTTATTGTTCATTCATTTCTTGCGTAATTTCTTGTGTATGGATCGAAATTTTATTTCAATAGTGTGTTTTGATTAGCTTGGAAATGGAAACATTTAGGGAAATGTTATAGAAGCAGCAAAAAAAAAAAAAAAAAGACGTCGGTATAAAATAAATTCATCCAAATGTATAAAGGTTTAAAAAATAAATCAATTACGCAATTTATTATTTTAGTGTTTTCCCTTTTTCTAAGGAAATGTTAGAATTATTATTTCACTAGTATTCATTGTGGTCTCTTAAGAAATAGAAACTTTTGATAGATTCATGGAAAAGAAACAAGACTCTGATCCTTAATTGTGTTCTTGAAATGGGTAAATAATAAATTGTTTTCCATGTGATATATAAATGTATTATTTTTATTTGGTTTTTGATCAGTCCAAATACTTCCATATTATATATTGGGTTGCTTATTGGTAACATTATTTTTTCAAACTTGAATGGGTTGCAGGTTGCTCGCAATGTCCAAAGCTTTAAGCATGCTGTGAAAAGATTGGAAGAAGTTTCTGTTTCTTGTAGAGGGATAGAAAGAGTTCAGTTACTAAGAAGGTGGTTGGTTGCACTTAAAGAAATTGAAAGAATATCTGGACATTCTGTTGAGGTAAGAGGAAAGAACCCCAAGCATCTTCGTATGTCTGATGAATCCAAGGATACTCTAGGAAAGCCTAATTTGTTAAGTGATTAAATGTGTCTATTACTCATCTTTTCCACCTTATTCAGTCGTGCATTATTGTTAAGCGTACCGTATCTTTAGTTATGGCCCCGTTTGGCACATTAAAACCAATCAAAATCTACCAACTTTTTGTACTTTCTTCCAATCAAATTTTATCATACATCACTTTTACACCAAACCATTGTACTTTTACTATATTTTTTTTTACCAAACTTTTATCAACCAAACACCTCCTAAAAAAATGTTGATCCCCAATCTTGAGGGCCCCCACCGTCTCTGTCCTGAGATCTGGTGGAGGAGGTAAATCGCGGGATGTGCCTCAGTGGAACAGGGTGCGAGGGCTTGCTTTTACTGCTTTGACAAGGATTCGAACCCTTACCGCAACTAGCTGAGATTTTTCACCCTTGCCGCAGCTAGCTGAGATTTTTCACCCTCGCCCTTTCACCACTGAGCTAGGCCTTGGGGGCATCAACCAAACACCTCCTATATATTGATAACTTTGGTTAAAAGCTTGTGCCGTCTAGTAATTTGACTTTTTTACGCTTTGGTTCAAAGTTACACAAGGCAGTCTTTGTTTTATAGTAGAGGTGCACATGTGCCTTAACACACATAAATGACCGACAACGGCTTATGTTTTCTTTCTGTCATTTTCCGTTATGTCTTTTTGTTTTCTTGCTTAGTAGAATCTCTTTCTCACATAAACATGGGGCAAAATGATCAGAATGGTCCACACTATATAGTAATCCCAGTAAGAGATACGTGACTGGCAAAAAATTGAGGAGTACATGAGAAGAGTTTACTTCGAGGAGTTATTTTTATTAGACAACATTGTCTTTGGTGTCATGATTTTTGGTGATGGGATGATGCATTTCCATGGTCATATTAGCCACACAGGATTAAATTGAAGCTCTTTCGAGTGGGCCTTGTGATCTAAATGTGTTCTAATTGATCCCATTCCATCATATCAGATGCCTAAACGTGTTTTTTAATTGCTTCCTTTCCATCATATTAGATGCTTTGGTCACTGATGCAAATAGAAATGCTTAAGAAGCATGGACATGGAAATGAGACTTGGACACAACAAAAATTACGAACACGAGACATTGCTATTTTTAAAAAATTGACACTGAGGATATGTCAAATGATATACTATTATTTATTATATGTACGTATATGAAATCTATAACCAACTAAAGTTCTAAAAAATTAACACTAATTTAAGATTTTAATATATATAACTCAAAAATTTTGCAATATACAAAGGTAACATAAGATGTAACAAAATATAGGACTTTTTAGGAGTTTTGGTTGTTTCGATCCTAGACATATCCCAATCATATCGGATGAAAAAAAGAAATAAATAAAGTGATCAACACATCACATGGCGTGTTCGAATGCTGTCCAACAAGTATGTATGTCTAAGATGTGTTGAACATAAGTACGGAATGTATTTTAGATGTTTGTGCTTCATAGAGAATTGCAGTCCACTAGAATGCGTTTAACCTTTCCTATTTAGGCAAGGTGGTTTTCTTGTTCAAAATAAAGGAGTATTTCATTATTTTGATATATCGCCAATCCCATTGTTTAAAGCCTAAGTCGCCCACCCACACACAGGGCAAACACTCACCTAGGGGAAAAACATTGATTAACCTCTATTTTGAAAGCAAATATATTCAACATCACTGTGATTCTGATTTCAATCAAATAGGAGAGCTTAGATCTTTTCCATTGATGGAGGAAGGATTGAAGATGAGATTTTGGTGAGAAAACTACAATCACTAAACAAGGGTCCCCTTTCTCCCCCCCGCCCCCCCCAAAAAAAAAATTATGGACAGTATAATGTAGCTTCCACTGAAATCCATTGCAATAGTGTCTTATATATCTAAAGTTTCCAGCCAAAGTAACAAGGGGACAATAAATGATAAAGGATAGTACTATGCATAGTTGTGATCACAAATTGTTCATCTCATGGGTCTCTTACATGTGTCCCCCTAAGATGAACAACTGTGATATTACTCACAACTGTGCGTAGACTTTATTTGAATTAATTTATCACTTTGCTTACCTTAGCTTCCTTTTAAAACTCCCTTTTGTAGCCTAGACACCACTTCCTTGTACATGACTTTGCACCTTTCATAACATCTTGCTTTTGCGAGACAATTTTTGAAATTATTAAATTTGAGATAATTTTTGGGATTATTAAATTTATTCCAGTCAATGAACCTCCATCCACTCGTACAACGGAGGCACCGGTTAAAATGTGTGAAAGTATGAATATTGCCAAGAGTAGGAGAGAGAGAGGGAGAGGAAGACCCAAGAGCAGTTGGAAAGTAACTAGTAAGCTTGACCTTGCCTACATACATTTAACGGAGGATATAACCCTTAATAGATTTGATTGGCATCGTCAAATCTGCATAGCCGACCCCACCTAGTTGGGTTATAATTGTAATAATGCCACGACGGATGCCTAATTTAGTCTAGACAATTTTTTTTTCCTTTTCGTTAAAAAATTGGTATTTCAATGGTTGCATTATTTTCTCAATGTTTTTTGAAATAAGCTTCTAAAAGCAAAAAATATGACTTTGGGAAAACTTGCATCCTACTTTATGGTCGCCACCAAAATTATGCTGCTACCTTATGGCACGATGATTTGATCTTTAAAATTTGCTACCAACCATGCCACTCTAGAAAGTGACGACCTTCACTGCTACAATTGGCACTTGCACTCCCATTCTTGGCACATGACCACATACCGCCACATTATCATTTTATCACTATCCTCGTGATTGGGTTTGCTTATGCCACTTGAGCTCCATTGTTGCGCTCCTTGTCCTCTACCACATCATGTTTAGTTATTGATTGAACTATTGACGAAGTATTAATGCCTCTGCTTTTTGAACAAGTAAGCAACCTCAATCTGATAAGGTTTTGTAAAGAAGCCCGATTACACATAAGAGGAGGGATCTCAATCTTAAAATCTAGGCGTTAAGGTGAGGTAAGTTCATCTCTTATATTGGGAAATAACTTTTTCTAATAGGCCGATGTAAGACAACTTCTAAAAGCCTCCCTCATGCTAGCTCGCACGGATATAGGCATAGTGTGGACTGTGGTGAGACTCAGTTGAAAACCTACTTTGATATCATATAAAGAAACCTAGCTACACATAAGAGGAGGAGTCTCAACTTTAAAACTTAGGTGTTAAGGTGAGGGAAATCCATCTCTTCTATAGAGAAATGACTTTTTCTAATGGGCCGATATGGTATAACTTCTAACAAGGTTAACACATTGTTCTTGTTCTTTCCAATGATGCTTAATCTTGGGGAAATTGGAAGAGTAAGCCTGATTTTTTACATGGATAAGATTGATCAGACATTTGTTCTTGTTTCATATTTTCTACATGTTTGATATAATTTTCTAGTGGTGGTCGAATTTGAAAATTACTCTGTATTTTTTTTTCTCTTATTTGAGTAGTTTTTTGTATCCTCATGTCTCCATTGACAGGTTTTATATTATGACCCTGATCTTGGTGGGGAACCCATGAACTTCCGTGATGTCTTTCTTTACAGTCAAGCTCTTGAAGGCATGACCCTCTCTATGGTAAGTTGAACAAAGTTGGCATTAATTAAAGGCCCTATTTTTTTTTTTCTATTCTCTCCGTCTCTCTACCTTACTCAACTTTGCTCATGAACTAAGATATTTTAAAGTATTGATAGACAGTTTCTTCATGTTGCTTGATTCCAATGATTCTTATGGTTTTGTATGAAAGCTGTGACCAAGATCAATTCTTTAGGCTATAAATCCTCAGGGCTTACAGCAAGACTGGCCTTTTGGTGAATTATGAGCAATATGCTAGTTAATCAACTTATTGATGGTGCCATTTCAAAGAAGAAAAAATTGTGGAGTGGGTCATTGATTAAATGGAATATCTGTTTGGTGAAATTGTATAGACAAGATGCTATACTTCTAGGCTTCTGCTTGCTAAAGTGATATAAAGATTTCTCTTCTGCAGATTTCTAAAAAGTTCATTTAATTTGATTTCAGCCTTAGAAGCACCTTGAAGAAGGACTTTGTGGTAATTTGGCACTTGGGAATTCCTATTTGTCTTAAAGCTTCCATGTTATTGTGCCCCTTTCTTCTTGCTTCTTGTAGTAGGAAGATTTTCTTTTGAGGACAACAGAAGTTTTCTAGCATGGATATAATACATATATATCTCCCTCCTACATACCATACCCCATCATAACTACCTCTTTGAGTGTGGCCCCATCAGCTAGCATAAGGCAACAAGTGGACCAATTATGTGCCTCTGCATGCCTTCCTTCCAGGATCAAACAGATGGTGTCTTCTTGTTGAACTCCCAACTCATTTGGAGGCACCCTTGCCTATTTCTCCAAGGTGCACTGAAAGCACCACCAAGGTCGTGGAGCCTTGACTACTCCGTCTCGACTCTCAAATGTTTTTGCTGCAGTCTTTGTCCTACTTTTTTCTGGAAGCATCTTGGGATTTTCATTTCTCTATTTTTTGTTTCCATGTCCAATCGTCATGGTTTAACTGTATACTTTTGAGTTCATGGCAACACGTTTTTGCTTGGTATGAATTGATAGTTTTTTGGTTTAAATCTTTAAATTGGGAGATTACTTGCTCCAATATATGATAGCAATGTGAAAAATATGCAACATTACTATTTGTGACAGATATTAGAAGTTGTTTTTCAATCATGACTGTAATTGATTGGCACGTATTAATTGTTTTTGTCTTAGTTGTGCTGAGTTTTTTGTCATTATACTTCCATCCCTTTAGAAGGACACAAGCAATTACAGTTGTTCTTTTTTTTCCCCTTGATGACCACTTGGTATTGATATGAGTTTTGAGGAGTATTCAATGGCATTATATCAGACCATAAAACAAACTCTTTAGAAAGGAACTTCAATTATTCTTTTGTCTGAATTGGGATTTGATTTGTGTTGCTACTGTTACGTTATCTAAGAATTGTAGCATTAATGTCGAGATCATCCCTGCTTTTCCCTCTAATTCAATGTGTCATTTTACTTGTTAAATCTATTTTTGGTTTTGTACTTGCTGATACATGGAAGTTAACCGCAGGTTAACTCTTTTGTCTGACTCAGATTCTTGAAGCGCCAAATGAGGAGGAAGTTTCTTTACTACTGGAGATATTTGGGTGATTTTTCTTTCTCTCCTGATGTTTTACTTTTTACCATTGCTTTATAAGTAGGCCAATATAATTACTTCAGATCATATGATAAGTAATCAGAAGAAAAATGAAGTTACTTAAAAAGGATTTTCTACGCTTATCCTGAATCCACAAAAGTTTATCAATGGAATTTTTGGTAAAATTTGTTCCTAATATGTTTGTATTTAGGCTTTGCCTGACAGGAGGAAAGGAAATTCGAAATGCAACAGTGAGCAGCATACAGAATTTGGCGAATACTTTCTCAAGTTATGAGGAGGAAGTACTGGTACAATTGACATGCAGACCCTTTCATTTAGAAGCATCTGTATAATTCACAATAAATTTTTTATGTGAACATTTGCAAGTTTATGGACATTTGACCCCCAACTCTATTTTTATTTCAGGTAAAGCAGGAAGAACTGCTCCAATATGCTCAAGGTGCTATTGGAGGGCTGAAAGTAAATGCTGATATTGAAAGGTTGTTAAGGAGTGTGCATTTTGTGTCTGCATGAGTTTGATGTTAAAAGTCTCATTGTTTTGAATGAACTTGCATATGTTTGTCTTAGATTCAATAGGTAAGTGCCCTCGTGTGCATGCTCACATCTATTTAGGGTGGTTTTTTTCTTTATGCTTCTTGGTATCCCAATGCTGTTCCTGAATTTCATAGTTTTGTTTTTTCTTGCACTTATTGGTTGAAGTTTTTGGGCTTGAGTTTCTAATAATTATTATTATTTGGTTTTCCCTTTCTTTATAATTAAAGTTGTCTTCTTAAATTTTTTACTATTAGATTGCAAGAGACAAAATGGATGGGACAGAAAGCTAAGGAGATTGAGAGGACTGAATATAAGTTATGGTATACAGGACTTAATAGATCGAGGAATGGGGTTGGCATAGTAGTAAGCAAAGACTTAAAGGAAG
>JAVXUM010000017.1:3410958-3430468 GCA_035590655.1 Pouteria glomerata | reverse complement strand
CCCCCCCCCCCCCCCCCCCCCCCCCCCCCCCCCCCCCCCCCCCCCCCCCCCCCCCCCCCCCCCCCCCCCCCCGGGCGAAGATACAGCAGGAGGAACCTTAGTTCTGTCAATTAGGTATAGTTTCGTCTTCCAGAACATAGTAAGAAAATATCGAGACCCAAAAACAAGTGATGCAATAAACAACGTTAAGGTATCTGTCTACTCTGGTAAACAGTAAAATGGGAAATCCATTAGATGAATTTTTCTTTTAACCAAGCCAGGCAGATAAATTTTTATTGCAATCATGGTTATAATGCGATAGTATTTCACAATATCTGAAGCTTTTGCAAATAACTATGAGCAAAAGAGGCCTAAATTTTGTATTTTCAACTAATCACAAAATTTTATGCAAGATGTGATGCTTAGAAAAGGAATAAGCTGCACTTAAAGCAACCAATTTACTAGAATATTCCAAATTTTCCTTTAATTTAATTACACTTCTGCCAACATCTCAAACAACTGAATTCTTCTCTTTTCTTTTGGAATTATATAAGCAGTCATGTACAAAATTCACATCTGCCACCTCGCCATAACAAATATTGCTTGGACCACTTACCAAATATTAACACCCATCAAAATCAAAGTTTTCTTCAATGGCATTCAATAAAGCATGCACAAACCTTATATTACAAAAATAATGCTTCTTAAATTTTATGGGGAAAATTCCAAAAAAAGAACTTTTGGCTTGGAGTGAAAATTTCATTTTAAAGAATCGAAAACTTGAAATTCCAATTACATGAATTTTTATTTCAACCCAGTTGCACCCAGAGAAAAAGTTTATGTATTTGAAATTCCAAGTTTTCAGTTCATTAAAATGAAATTTTCAGTCCAAACCAAAAGTTAATTTATGTATTTTTTATTTTTTATTTTTTTTAGGAGGGGGGGTGTGTTGAAGTTTTCCAATTTTATGAGCTTTGATATGCATAGCTTTTAATAACAATGATACAAAGAACCAGAACAATTTGTCTTTTAGTTTGAAGAAAGCTTTGGCACCTAGTCCTACAGAATCGATGATAAAGAACAGTTACCAATTCACCAACAATCTTAGTCAAGCAGTCGTGACCATCACAATGTGGCATCGAGCCACCTGAACTTTCGCCGCCCTGCTACCAGAAAAATGAAAATTTTAACTGATGGATTTTTAAAATATCCACCTAAATTCCGAAATCCACTGATAATAAAATGAAAGAAAAAGAGGGATAAAGAGTCTAACATTGTCGGATTCGCTATCAATCCACAGAAGAATTTGTCTAAAGACCTGCATGATTATCCGTAAAAACAGAAACTCAAATCAATAAATAAATATCATATTTGGGTCCAGAGGTTTTTTAAGTTTAAATAAGGAAGAAAACGGAGAGATTTAGGAGGAGAGAACCTTAGAGAGAGCGATTAGAAGGTCTTTCTCACTTTCTTTGGTCAAGGATGGCGCGACTTGGTCCAGCAAATACTGTGGTAATTGGCAAGGATTCGAGTGAGAAAAGATTGAACAGTTTATTATGGGCGAAGAAAGAAAGACCGCTTAAAAAAAGAAAGAAGAGTGGGACTTAAGACCGACGGAGAAAGGACGGAATGATTCATGGATTAGACGGCAGAGCTGCTGAGGATGCATTTTCCGGCGCACGCTTTGTGGTCTGCGTAAGCTCTGTGTTCGCCTTGCCGTGGTTTCGAAGACCAGCTGAGGCGAGGGCGCTTGAGGCGATTAGCCCCATGCTCAGTCTCGGGTCCCCCATTTCATTTTATTTATTTATTTTTTTTTTTTTTTTTTAACTACGTTTGTTAAAAAATTTTTAAAAATTATTTACTTTTTATCTCACTACACAAATTACAAACTCACAAATTATCTTATTTTATCTCACTTTTTATTATACCAAACATTTTCTTTTTTTTAATGGTATAGGAGAGTAATTTTTCTTCCTCTTCTCTCTTGACTCTTGTATTCTTTTTTCACTTTTTTTCCTCCATCAAACAAAATAATTCGTTTTCTTTTTATTTTCTCTCTCTCTCTTTTTTTTTTTTACTTACAAAACCAAACCAAAAGAAATATTTATCTTTTTCATTGATTTTTAATTTTTTTCTTCAACTCAAAACAAAGATTAGACTTTAAAATTTATCAATAACTTTTTAAAATTTGTGAATGATGCATCTAAAGTGTCAACATACAACTTTAAAAATTTTTAAATGATCTCTTAACTTATATTGTTATTATAAATGATTAATTTGAGACAAAAATTCTAATGAATAAATTGATAAATAAGAATATTTGTCCGTCTCTAATGAAAATTATATAGTAGAAATATAAGTATTATTATTAATGTCATATCATCTCATATTATTTTTAATAAAAGACTGTACTAGGATACACTAATGTTAGTATAAATAAGAAGAAAGAAAAAAAAATTGTGTCATCCATACTTGTTACGAGGTTGTCTGTTACCCACAAAAAAAAAGAAAAAAAAAAAGAAAAACACATTACACACTTTCTAAATTAATATAAAACGAGCTTCAAAAAAATAACAACAATAATACTAGTATAAGACAATAACACAGGAGAGTTTAGACATGAAACAGAACATCCTTATGGAACATATGATTGGAAGTCTTGTAAAATTATAACATGCTTGTGGAACAGATGACAAGGTTGCACACTTAGAGAGAGAGAGAGAGAGAGAGAGAGAGAGAGAGAGAGGAGAAGAAGGAGGAGGAGGAGGAGGTACAACATATATCGGATACCCACCCCCCGGGGGAAGTAGCTGGCCAGGACATGCCCAGCAGTTGAGTTGCATTTATGCCACCATCGCATGAAGCCTATCCCTTAGTAACTCTACTCATTCAAAAATGCGCCTCCGCAAACACCCTCAGGAAAGCGCGCCAACTCCACGCCCTCATCCTAATCTGCACACCAGCTGTCCCACCATCGCCATTTTTGAACAACAACATCCTCTCCCTGTACGCCCGATGCGGTTCTCTCGGCGACTCTCGCCTTGTGTTTGACAAAATGCGTCACCGAAACATTGTTTCCTTCAATGCCCTCATTGCGGCCTATTCTCGAAGTTCCCATTATGCGCTTTCGGCCTTCAAACTGCTCAGGCAATTGGAAGCGGAAGGCCTTCGACCAAATGGTTCCACATTGACAAGCCTCTTGCAAGCATCTTCCTTGCTTGAAGATTGCTTGATGGGTTCAGCACTTCACACCCAAGTTGTAAAATTTGGATTCGTAGATGACAAGTATGTCCAGACCTCACTACTCGGGATGTATTCGAATTCTGGGGTTCTTGAATTGGCAAAAGAAGTATTCAGCTGTATAGTTAAAAAAGATGCAGTAGCTTGGAATTCAATAATTTTCGGGTACATACATAATGATAGGATAGCTGATGGTCTTCATTTCTATGGCAGCATGGTGAGGAGTGGAACGATTCCTACCCAATTCACATATTCAATGGTCTTAAACTCTTGTAGCAGATGGAAAGATCATGCCTTTGGGAAACTTGTCCACGCCCAAGTGATCATATCTGGCACTACAGCTGACTTGCCTTTGCAGAATTCACTTATTGACATGTACTGCAGTTGTGGGGACATTCAGACAGCCTTTGAGGTCTTTAGTAGAATTGAGAGACCTGATTTAGTTTCATGGAACTCAATTGTAACTGGGTATTCGGAGAATGGACTTGGAGAGGAGGCGATGGAAATATTTTTGCAATTGCAGCAAATGTCGTTTGCTAAACCAGATGAATTTTCTTTTGCAGCTGTCATATCTGCGACAGGGGGATTACTAGCCTCTGATTATGGAAAACCACTCCATGCCCAAGTTATCAAAACAGGATATGCAAGGAGTGTATATGTAGGAAGCACACTGATATCCATGTACTTCAAAAATTCTGAAACTGATTCCGCTCAGAAAATTTTCAGCTCAATTTTAAATAAGGATGTCATTCTTTGGACAGAGATGATCACGGGTCATTGTAGAATGGCTGATGGGGAAAAAGCACTTAAATTATTCCATGGAATGATACAGGAAGGCCAAAAGTTCGACAGCTTTGCTCTTAGTAGCACTTTGAGCGCATGTGCTGACCTTGCAACTTCGAAACAAGGTGAGATGATTCACTGCCAGGCTGTCAAAACAGGATATGAGGTTGAAATATCTGTCTGTGGGAGTCTGATAGACATGTATGCCAAAACTGGGGACCTTAAAGCTGCTGAATCAGTAATTTCCCAAGTTGCATCCCCTGATTTGAAGAGCTGGAACGCAATGCTGGGAGGATATGGTCACCACGGGAAGGCAGAAGAGGCAATGAGGGTATTCGACAAGATTCTGGAAAACAATCTCAGGCCAGATCAAGTAACATTTATTTCGCTCCTGGCTGCTTGTAGCCACTGTGGATTGCTTGACAAAGGAAAGCTTCTATGGGGTTATATGAAAGAAATTGGTCTGAGACCTGGACCTAAGCATTACTCTTGCATGGTAAGTTTGTTAAGTCGAGCAGGGCTCTTTGAGGAGGCAGAGGAAATGATTTCCGAGTCTCCTTTCAGTGAAGATTATCGAGACTTGTGGAGAACATTGTTGAGCTCATGCATCAGTAACAAAAATTTGGAAATAGGGGTTCGAGCCGCAGAGCAGGTTTTGAGGTTTGATGCAGATGACAGTGCAACTCATATTTTGCTTACCAATCTTTATGCAGCTGCAGGGGAATGGGATGCTGTCAAAAGAATGAGGAGAAAGATGAGAGAACTAATGTTGGAAAGAGATCCTGGTTTAAGCTGGACCGAGATTATGAATGATATTCATGTATTCACTTCGGGTGATCAATCACACTCAAAGATTGATGAAACGCAAGCTGAATTGTATAGACTACAATGGAACTTAATAAGATCAGAAGCCAACGAACTTTGACAAAAATGAGCTCTTGTACGCAGGTAGAGACTCGACTGTAGGACAGTTAGTCATGGAGCTTGAATACTTGAAGGTTTCTTGGCTTCGTGATTCAAAGTAAAACGAACCCTGAATAGAGCAGTAAAACGAACCGTGTTACTGAAGGTTTGTTCGAGTTTGATTCTGTCCAAGCTCACTCAAACATAACTCGAAACATAAATGAATCGAACGTGAATCTTGTTATACTATTAAACTCAATAAACCAATATTGGATACATACAATGTAAAATGTCAAACTGTTCTAACTCAATTCTTGATTAAACCATAGGCTCACTCAAGTTTAACTCAAAAGATAAACCAACCAAATGTAGACTAAATCTTAATTTCATTGAGGTTGTGTTGGATAAAGAATTTATCAAGAGAGAAGGAAAGGGATAAAAATTTAAAATTACTTCTCTTATTTAAGTAGTGACATAAAATGTAAAAGAAAAGTAATAGAATTTAAATAATTAAAAATAGTGTTGATGTCCATTTCTCGCACGCAACCGGCAGGCCCTACTAGCTGATATTGTCCGGTCCCCCGGACCTGGGCTCGTGACCCAAGGGCACAATTTTGGGGTTTCCCCTCTCCAGCCTCTTGGGGCCCCCGGCCGGCTTTGCTTCCCTTGGGAAAACGCGTCGTTGCTAGAGAGAGGAAGGGTAGAGGTCCTTATTAGGTGCCTCAATCCCCGACTTCTAACCGATGTGGAACAATAGTAGTATCAACAAATAGTTAAATTAAAAATTAATATATAAATGAATCTCTTTTATTTTATTATAATTTTGAACTCATTCAAATAAGGACATATAACATTATAATTATTTTCTCTTTTTCTTACTTTTTTTTTCTCTCTTTTTCTTTTCTTTTTTATCGCCTACTTCTCACTCCAAACACTCTCCAAGTTTAATGGTCCTAATTCTAATGACCTATCTTACTACTCAATTCAGTCTATATGCTAGTCGGAGAAATTATGTTTAAAACATTGTTTATGTTCATCTTCAAATATCGATTTAAAATTTTCAAATAATATTTTTCCCCCAAGTATTGTCGTTGGGAGAAATGTAGATGAACACCGACAAGTTCTTACTTCAACAATGGTGCTAAGCTTGGCTCCAAGTGGAAAATGATATTAGTGTAGACTCTGGAATTTGTAAAATAATTAGATAGATTTCTCAATTTCAACTCAATATCACTTATATTTGTTATTAATGGTTTACAAAAAAAATTTAAAATGTAAGATTATAATTTTTATTATTTAAAAAAAAATCAAAAATTTAAAAATAGTTAAAAAATAATAAGTTTTAACTAGCCATTCTCAAACTCTCACTAAGCATGAAAAAGAAGAGAAGTTCAAACAAATTAAAACCCTTATATGAAAATCTTTTGGAACATTAAAGAGGATATCATTTGTTGTTATTTTTCCTCTCTATGAGCCCAATATCAGCTCAAAAGTTATGCCCTTTGATGTGGAGTTCAATTTATTGGAAATTTCTTTTCTCCCTTTTCTTTTTAATAGCATTGAGGGCTAGTTTGCATCAGTAAAAAACAGCGAAAAATGTGATTTGAGAAAATTTTAAATGTTTGGTACACACATCTGATTCCACATTTTTTTTAAATAAATAGTAAGATTTCCGTCTCAACGAATTGAATTTCCATTTGGATAGTTTCAAAATTTCCTCTTTTCCTTCATACTTTGCTAGCAGGTGACACGATAGAATTGATTAGTGTCTCCATTATTGCAGACGAGTGAAATCCGTTAGAACAGATTTGTTTTTCTGTTAGAATGGTTTCAAGCAGAATTAGAGAGAAAGTAAAAAATGGCAAAGCGTCTAAACAGTTTCTATAAATTTGTTGGAATGATCCAGGAAAAATTGATCACATTGAGTGTCATTTGGTAGTTTAGGAGTCCGTGATAAAAATAGCAAAAAAAAAAATTTGTTATTTGGTTAACAAAATTTCGGTTGTCGAATTTTTAAAAAAGGTATTGAACTTTTTCGAACTTCGAAAAAGAAGATATAAAAATGTATTAGAAATTTTTATAAGTTTTCAAAGGCTTTAAGATATTTTCGACAAATTTCCTCGTGCCAAATAGATTCGCTTATCTTACTACTAAAAAGTATATAACACATATTAATATTATTATTTAATACAACTTGTGACTTGCATTAAAATATTGCTAACTTGTCAATTTTTTTCATTGTTGAAAACTCAACTAACATCAATTATAATGCTAATGTTTTATATTTTTTTTTTTATTCACCAAATTTCATAAGCTAGGTTCAGAACAAATGAAATCATTACTATTAATTATCAAATTAAACCACGTTCACTTAGTAATTATAAAATTAAAATTATATATATAACCTAAATGTATATAAGTGAGATCATATATATCTACATACTAATAAAAGGTGGAATTAATTTTGATGATTCCGCTTTTGTGAAACTCTGTGTGATTTTTTAATTTCACAAATTCTCTTTTAATATTAATTTTTCTTGACTTTTCTTTTTAACATTATATAATATATTCTATACTTAATTAATTTATAAAAAAAAATTGGATAAAATTAAAAAGAGATAATAAAATTTGAGAAAAATTATTACTGTCATAGTGTGTACTTTTTGTCCCAAATTATTTCAAAATTTATGTAAATTAACTCTCAAAATCTATCTACTAAGGGCCCGTTTGGCAACGTTGTCATTTTTCTGTCGTTATTTTTCTGTTACCGTTTCCTGTTTCGTGTTTTCTGTTATCGTTTTTTTTCTTGAAATGAAAACTGAAATATCATTTGGAAACGTAATTTTATTTACAATTATTATTTTTAGAAAATATTTAATTATATTACATTAATTATATTAATTTATTATATTATACTATATATATAACAATATAATATATAATATAATACAATATAATATAATAATTTAATTATAATATAATGTAATAATTTAATTACTATATAATATAATATATTAATAATATAATATAATAATTTAATTATAACATGACATAATGTAATTATTTAATAACTATATAATATAATATATTAATAATATAATATAGTATAATATAATATAATATATATAATATATAATATATAATATATAATACAATATAATATAATAATTTAATTATAATATAATATGCTAATTTAATTACTATATAATATAATATAGTATAATAAAATATAAATATAGTTAAATATTTTCTAAAAATAAAAAAATAATAATTGTAGATAAAATTACATTTTCAAACGCTGTTTCAGTTTTCATTTCAGGAAAGAAAAACGACAACAGAAAACACAAAATAGAAAACAACAACAAAAAAACAATAACAGAAAAACGACAGTGTTACCAAACGGTCCCTAGAAGAACAAATTCTACTATGACTTCAGGTAGATTTGGTCTATCATGCTAAAATTTTACAAAATATGTCAAAAAAATATATGACTACTAATGACAGGAGATTATTTGTATCTTCTGTTCCATTAATGTTTTGGGATACTAAAAATTAAAAAAAATGAGGCATTTAACTTATTAGACAAAGTCAGTTAGATGAAAATTAATGCATCATTTGATGTAATAATTTATCTCGATAATATTTATAAAAAATTTTGAAGCAAAAATAGAATTAAAGGTTGTACTCTTAGCTGAAGAAGCCTAACAAGAGCATTATTGGGAGAATATGGACGAAGAGGAGCGACTCAATATCGAGAATCTGATGAAAGGCTAATAAAAGCTACACTATCACAGAAACATAGTACACTATCACAACTGCACTCTTATCCAATACACGACATAACCCATGTAAAAACCATGGGAAGGATTTGCTTCAAGCAAAAGTAATTCCAACAATTGTATTACTTCAATTATGCTTTGTATCTTTTACTTTTTCAGATTTTTCTTCCCCTGTCTTTTATTGTGTTGTATTTGAAATCCGAAATTTGAAGTCCGAAGCTGAGGTCTATATAAAAGGCTTTTGTTGTAAAAGAAAGACATCGAAAAATTAGAGTGCTCTCTCTCTTTGGTTTTCTATCTGTAATATTTTTTTATGTAATATTGAGAATTATCAATAAAAATTTATGTGTTTGTAAGTAATTTTCTGAGAGTTTGTTTGAGTGTTTTTTAATTTTTTGGAGCAAAATATTTAATGGTATCAGAGCCTAGACGGTTCTGAGAGTGTGATTGTAAGCATCTTACTCCATGAAAGTATATTATTTAATTACTAAAAACTATTCCTATAAATACTTGTGTGGTCCAACATGGTCCATAGAGATAATATTGTGATTTTAAAAATTTGTGGGATTACAAAGGTGTAAATGTAACAGTTTGAAATGTCTAGGAGGTGCTAGTGTAAGTTATCATTTTTTTCATACTTTCTTTTAACTTTCCAATTTATTAATTATTCTATTGTTTTCTTTAAAAAAAAAAAAACAAATTTTATTAATTTGTTTTTCCTTTTTCTTTCTATTTCTCCACAAAATAATGGAGGAAAATAAATATATTTTCTTCACATTCTCCCACAAATTGACGTACTTTCTCTTGTTAATTATAAATTAATCATTCATTAGTTGACTTTCACATTTCTTTTCTATTAGAGATAGTGGCACCGTTTGGTATTAAAAAAAATTAAAAAACTCGACAAATCTTTATGAATACGAATTATAAGATTGTAAAATTTAAAATTTCTATTGACTCACAAAGCATAAGACATTAACTCTTACAAATTTATACAATTTCAATAACTAATGTAAATGAGTATGCCAACTTCCGATCTAACCTATCCTATTTTTCATAAAAGGCTTTCATTATTAGCATCAAGCTTAGCTAGAAAATTTTTTTTCTATAGGTGGCATTTAACTAGTTATTAAAAAGTTAATTTTTTTTTTTGTGTTTAAAAGAAAATAAAGTTAATTTATTATGAGTCATTTCGTAATACTGTCGTTTTTTTGTTTATGTTTATATTATGGGTTTATGTTTTGTGTTTTTTATTTTCTGGTATCTTTTTTTTTTAAATGAAAACTAAAATTGTGTTTAAAAATGTAATATTGTTTATAATTATTATTTTCTTCTGTTTAAAAAATATTTAATTTTATTAGTTTTTAAAAAATTATTTGAATTTAATAAAATATATTTTATATTATTTTATTTAATTAATTATATTAATTAAATTATTTATTAAAAACATTTTATTCAATAAATATAAAATAAATTATATTATATTTTAATTATATTATTTATTAAAAATAATTGAACGAAATATAATTATTATATCATTTAATTTAGTAAATATAAAATATATCAATTATAATCTAATTATATTATTTATTAAAAACAATTTAATAAAATATATTTCACATTAAATAAAAAATTAAATTAGATTAATTATTAAATTAAATTAAATTAAGTTAAATTATTTTAAATTAATATATATAATTTAATTTAATAACTAATATAATTTTATAAAATATATTTTATATAAATTAAATAAATTAAATTGTAAATAATTTAATTTAATTGTGATATTTATTTAAAATAATTAATAATAATTAGTTAATTAAATTGTTTATTAAATTAAATTAAATTAGTTTTATTATTTATTATGAATAATTTAATAATATATATTACATATTAATTTATATATTTAATCTAATTATTTGAATTTAATTATATTATTTATAAAAATAATTTATTTTAATAAAATATTTAGATAAAATGATTTATTTCAATATGATGTAACCAAAATGGACAAAATTTTAAAATTGATAAAATGTTTGCAGCAAAAAAAAATTGAAAACAATTTTTTTTAAATTTTTATGTTTAGATTTTTATTTTTTTGAAAATAAAAAAATATAACAATTTTAACAAATATGTTTCTAATTCGCATTTACAAAATTTTAAAAACATAAAAAAAAAAAACAGAGAACAAAAAATTACCAAAGAAAGCCTTAGTAACTTTTAATCAAATTAATAAATTTATCCATCTTGATTTAAAAAAATCAAAATATAAGTAAACAAATTTGATTATTTAAAAAAAAAAAATCGAGAAACAGATGCTGTAGCTCCCAGACGGAGACAGAACAAGCAAGAAAGTCAATAGCTTATGCGCAAACAACTTTCTGACTTCTTTTTATCTTTTAGTGGAATATATACGTACTAATATATGTGTGGCTGTAGCGATGAGTTAAAGGAAGAAGCTGCAGCCCAAAACAATACGGAAGAAATACCAAGTAATTTCTTCGGCTATAGCTTTTCTTCGTTTTGTACTTTTTGTTTTGAATTTTTCCCTCATGGTTCTTCAAGGTTTGGTAAGTGGTTTGTGTTTCATTCAAACTTCAAAAAAAAAAAAAAAAGGGGGGGGGTGGAGTTTGGTTTTGATTAAGGAGAAACCATGGAATGGGAAAAGCTTGATTTGATCAGCAAATTACCAATTGAAGTTCAGCAAAGAATTGTTTCATTTATTCCATTGAAAGAGGCTGTAAGAACAAGCATTCTTTCAACTTCATGGAGGTCTCTATGGATCCCATTTCAAATAGACTTGGATTTTGATTCAAAAAAGAGGCTAATCCAATCAATATCTACATTCTCCAAGTCTTCTGATACTCCTCAGCTATGGAAGTTCCACCTGACCTCCCCCGAAGAGAAGGTCAAAGAGGGTTCAAAACTGAAGGATGGTCTGAATTTCTCAGCCATAAAAGGAGCAGAAAACGAACTCCACCTTGATTTCTCCGGAGGAAAGCAACTGATGACGGGGACTTTCGACATGAAATTATCTCAGTCATCAACTTGTTTAGAAGAGGCGGCTAGTTTCTCCCTTTCTTCTCTAAAGACTCTACACCTGAGATCAGTAAACAGCCTCGCCAACGACTTGGTTTCAAACCTGTTCTCCAAATCTCAGCTTCTCATCAAGAACTTGAAACTTGAGAAGTGCGGTGGATTACAAAGTGTTGATATCAAAGCCAATAACCATCTCGAGAGCTTTGTAATGATGGATTGTCCAGAAGCAGCTAGTGTCAAAATCTCTGCACCAAACCTCAAGTCCTTCCGGTACCGAGGAGTTCTTCCTCTAGTTCAGCTCGAAAGCTCTCCAAACTTGGTTGATGTCGTACTCGATTTGAGAGGAGGTTTAGGACAGATTGAGTTTGATTGTGAGGATGTTCTTTCTCTTCTAGCCTCTCTCCAGGACATTGAGACTCTAACAATAAGCAGTTGGCTCCTTGAGGTAATCTTTATTGAATTCAAAACCTGGTCAATGCACTTTCTCTTAGTTTTGAGAATTCGTCTGCAATCACGAAATTATCATTGCCATGTCATTCTTGTTGAGAACTTTTGGTAAAAATTAGTTGGTTGGCTGTAATTCTTTCCATGGATTAAATTTCTAATTCTGAGAAGGGCTATATTTGCTGTTCTTGAAGTGGCTGTGCACAGGAGGGGTGATTTTTGGCAGGCTTGAATTTCGACTCAACAAATTAAAAGAATTGTACTGGACTGCACCTTTAATGGACCAACCAAAGAGGGACTCCTTGGCTTGCTTCTTGAACATGTTGCCTTGCCTAGAAAGATTGTTTGTGCGTGTGAGTAGCATCCATCTCTACAAATCTCATCCTGCCTTCCATTTGTGGAAAGATCAAATAGATACACAAATTTTTGCAAAAATGCGTTTTCATTAGTCAGTTTTTTTTGTTGGTTAAAATAAACCTATATTTTATTTTCAATTTTATTTTAAACCATGGACTTTTTTTTCTTTTTTTTGGTAACGAGAAATTCGCAGCCACTACCTTTTGGGTGTGCACTAAGTAAATCCAGGGAAGCTTAAGCGTCAGGATCCCACTTGAAACCTAGGCGTCCAGGAGGCGAATCGAACTCATGACCTAAGTATATCACCCAAGCCCCAAGCTTGATCCCCATTTCACTGAACTACCCAGCGGTGAGTTTAAACCATGGACTTTGATTCCTCCCATTTTGCTCTTCTATTTTCGATTGGTCCCCTTTCATTAAATTTTTTGACAAAGCTACCAGGAGGGAAAAAATGCATGGGACAATTTAAAAGTACAAGAATCAAATTCGGACGATTTTACAGATCTTAAAGTAAAATTGATGGTAATATTTAGAGTTGTTGAGTGTAATTTATCTTTTTATTTTTTTTTTCTTTTCTTTCTTCCGGTGATTATTTAAATTAACATGTAGATTGATCAAAGATCTCGACTCAGTACTCCCTATCCATTTTTCCACCAATACTGGCACGAGCCTCACTTGTGGATGGACTATGAAACTGTGAAATCCAATGCTTCACAGCTCGACCATCTTAAGGCTGTCAAGTTGGTGGGATTTACAGACAAAGAAGACGAATTGCTGCTGATGGATCTTCTACTCAGCAAGGCATTTACAATCAAGTCGATGCTCATAACCTCACCAGGTGCAGGAAATCAGACATGGGTTGTTTCAAAGATCCCTCGCAGTCAGCTGAAGCACATAATGAGTTGCTACCCAAAACGGATTGGGATTTCATTTCCCAAAAAGGACTACTTTTTCGGATTAAGAGAAGAACACAATAATGGGTTATGTCCAGCAAATGGATGGTGTTTTTAGTATGATACGACGTGAAAACTTTCTTAACAGAGATGTCCCCATTTTTCTAAGTAACTGAAATGTAATGCTTCATTGGGGAAGAAACTATCTAGTGTTTTTTCTCACTTTCTTTCTGCATCTTCTTTTCTTCAGCTGCTGATTTGTTCATAAATTAATTGTTCATGCTTAATTAATTATTAGCACTGTGATTTGTACTTGTTAATCTCACGAGAAATTTATTTATATAACAATTTTGCTCACTTAATTTGATATTTGTATATGTGTCAATTGCCCACAACTCTAGATGCCAATTCCGACCCATGCCTGTAAGATGATTGCCAGTTAACATTATACTATAACTCAGCTGTTTAGGAAAATTTTAAACCTCTTCCCTAGACCCTCATTCTATTATATTTATGTAGACTTTTTTCTCGATATAGACTTGCAAGTAAGAAAATGGTGAAATAAAACGGTCGAAAATTATTTATGACTAAAAACTCTCCGATACTTAAGTTAGTTATAATTATTCATGATAATTTTGTGTATATAGAGAGAGAAATAGAGGAGTAGAGAGAAAAATGGAGGAAGAGAGAGGAGAGATCGAGAAAAGGAGGAGGGACCCAATATCTTAATTTTATTTTTGATATTTATAGCGTGAAAACCTGACATACTTTGTGTTGATTTGATTATACAATGATAGTAATAATTGGTAATATTAAATGCTAAATAATATAAGCTTTGGGAGCTGTGAGGAAATACTTTGTTGTATATATATTTTATAAATTTTATTTTTTTGATGCACTTAAGTATATTAAGTAAAATAATTATGCAATATAATTACTAAACTATTTAATCTTAATTTAATCCGAATATGTTTTTTGATTAGTGTGTAATTAATGGTCAGAGAAATAGTATTGTGATCGGATAAAATATTTTTTGATCACACATCAACAATATTCTTATCAATGTTTCAAATTTGGAGTTGGTCATATTTGTTTTGACGAAACAAGGTCCTAAACATTAAGGAAGTCTTTGGGTGCAAAAAAAATTTTAAAAAATTCTGAAAATTTTTAAAAATCTCTAAAACTTATCTCATTGTACGTATTACGAATCCATAATTTATTTCATTTTATCTCATTTTTTATCATATCAAACACCCTTCAATTTACTTCGGATCACCAAGGACCCAGGAGGAATGAGTCGCCAAGATGGACGCATGCATTGATAGGTGGCTTTTCCTGGAAGTTTGCATTTAAGTCCGTTACCACCACAAGTAGAGTTTCAGGGGTGCAGTGAACGGGAAAGATTGATTTGTATTTAATTTAAGAGTTATAATTTAATTTAATTAAAATTATTTTTCAAATAAAAATAAAAGTTTAAAAAATTTAATTAGAATATAATAAATACAGAATATTAAAAATTATATATAATTTAATTAAAATTATTTTTAAAATAAAAAAAAATTAAAAAATTTAATTAGAGTATAATAAATATAGATACCAAAATTCACATATAATTTAAGTGCAAATCAATCACCCGTTGATTTCTTCACTGTAGCCTTGCAACTCTTACAAGTAGCTTATTCATTTCCAATTAATAAGTGGCTGTATTTTTTGCCCCAATCTTGAGCAAGTGGCCTTATTTTAATTATTAATTAATATATAAAATACCTTAAAATTCTGAAAATGGTTTGATTCTCGTTGGAGATTAGTTTGATTCCTACTCTAAAAATTATTAATCTGATCATTTTAGTTTGATTCTCAATTTATTATATTTGTGGACCCAAATCGCATTGACCCAATTTTTAAATGTTGTTTTGTACATAGAGACACCAATATACGGTGAACCACAGTTAAATTTATTAAAATTAAATTAGTTTTGGTCTAGTTTTATATTATAGTTTGTTGGGTTCTGTAGCATATAAGTTGGTATCGGGTTAAATAGGTCAAGTCCAGGTCCACTATGGAAGGAAACTGACCCAACACATCTCTAATTCGGTGGCTCGAGACAAATAGAGTGTTTGGAGTTATAAAAAGTAAGATGAAAGTAAGATAATTAGTGAATTCGTAATTCGTATAGTAAAATAAAAAGTGAATAATTTTTAAAAATTTTTAAAAATTTTAAATTTTTTTTTTAACATTTTTCAAGTGTGTCAAACGTAACTTAAATAAAATATGAAAATCAGCTCTATTTTAATTGTTGAACCGTTCATGTTTTGTTCTCTACCACACCTTGTTTTTCCATCCTTTATCTTCATTTCATGCTGGTCAAATGGTGTCTCAATACTATGGTGGTGTTTGGATAATAAAAAAAGAACAATAAAAATATAAAAAAATTAATATAAAAGTAATATGTGACAAAATTTAATTAGAAGAAAGTATTAAAAAAATTAGTAAAAGTTGATGAGTTTTTATAATCTAAGGCCTTGTTTGGATGGCTAAGAGTGTGTTTGGACTGATAAAAAGTGAGATAAAATGAGATAAAGTAAGATAAATTATGAGTTCGTAATGCGTGCAATGAAATAAATTTTACAGATTTTTAGAAGTTTTCAGAGTTTTTATTTTTTATTTTTTTGCAAACCAAACATTGTCTAAACATCACCAAATTTCACCAAATTTTAGTTACTTTTTATACTTTCTTTCAATTAAATTTTAACATACATTACTTTTATATCAAATTAACTGTAATTTTATTGTACTTTTTGCTAAATGTTTTTCTTCCAAACATCCCTAAACATCCAATAGTATTATTGTTTTCTGGGACCTTATCTGATTTGGTGGTTGGCAGAAATTAATTAGAATTTAACTTCTAATCCTTTTCTAGCAGAGGAATGCTACGCCCCTGCGGGATGCATCCCGCTCTAGCGGGTGGGCTGCAGCTGAGACACGCGGAACCCGCATCTTAAACACGAGCAGAATACGGTGCGAGATATACGAGCCGAATTTTTTCCTTTCTAGCAATAGCTTTACGGTCAAAGATAGTACGTACTTTTTGTGTTACTGTTAACATGCATTTTTTTTCCCTTACGAATATTATTCTTTGCCTCATACAAGGAAGCTCGTGCTCATACATTTGAGGGTATTCTTCTCACAGACTCAATTCTTTGTCAGAGAAGTCATGGAAGAGGAGGGGCTTGACTTGAATATCAGTGACCTGCTTCATGAAATTCTGCGAAAAATTGTTTCGCTGATCCCATTGAAAGAAGCAATAAGAACTAGCATTCTCTCAACTGCATGGAGGAGTCTGTGGGCGCCATTTGAAGTCGATTTGGACTTTGATTCAAATCAAATAACTACTAATGATGAAGCTGATAAGGAAAAGCTCAACGAGCCGATCATGGCTGTACTGTTGAAATCTTGTGATGGTCCTGAGTTATGGAAGTTCTGTCTGAGCTTCCCCAAGAGGGCAAAAAAGGTGCCTCAGATCGAAGAAAACCTGAGCTTTTTAGCTACCAAAGGAGTAGGAAAAGAGCTTCATCTCGACTTCTCTGGAGGATATCACCAAAGGGCTACCAATTTCGATTTGATTTTGGAGCCAAGTCTTGAAAAAACTAACAAGTTCTCTTCTCTCAAGACTCTGCATCTGAGATCAGTCGACGATCGCTACAAAAACTTGGTTTCGACTTTGTTCTACAACTGCCAGCTTCTTGAAACCTTGAGACTCGAAAAATGCATTGGATTAGGGAGTATCAACGTTCAAGCTAGTCCTTGTCTTACAAGTTTTGCTATGGTAGATTGTCCAAACATACTGAATGTCAGACTTTCTGCACCAAATCTCAAATCATATCACTACCGGGGAGTCCTTCCTCAAATTCAGATAGAATGCTCTCCGAATTTGGTTGATGTGACGCTCGATTTGAGGCAAGGCTTGGGGGGGAATGAATTTGATTGTGAGGGAATTTTATCTCTTTTCTCCTCTCTCAAGGACGCTGAGATTCTAACCATAAGTGGGTGGCTTCTGGAGGTACTAATTACTCTTCTTCTTTTCTTTTACCTCTGAAATTTCTTATACCATTCTTCTAAAAATTCATCTCTGATTTAGACTATTTTTCTTTTCCAAAAGTGGTTGTGTGCAGCTGGGGTGATCTTTAAACGGCTTCAATTCCAATTCAACAAGCTGAAAGAATTATGCTGGTTTGATTCTTCGATGAACCGGACAAAGTTAGATTCCTTGGCCTGCTTCTTAAACATATCACCTTCCTTGGAAATTTTGTTTGTCAAGGTATAGATTTTTGTCACCAATTCTTTCATGCTATATGCTACAGATATCATCATTTAAACAACATCATTCCATGATATTAGAGTCTACGTTTGAAACATCAAATTTAGTAAAAAAAATCTTTAATTTTATTCAATTATTTTTTAATGTTTTTCAACTTTCTTGAATTTTCTTCAATATTCCTCAGACCAACAACTCTAAATTTCTCCAACTTCTACTTTCTCCAATTTTCACCAATAATTTTCAACTTTTACCAACTTATTTATTCAATTTTCTTTTTTCCTTTATTTTTTTTTATACTTTAAACAGCTTACCAAACAATCAAACACCCAACACCAACGATTTTTTGTCTGCCAAAATTTGTCTTTCCAAACAAGCACTATTTTTACATTCATTCTAGTCTTATTTTCAGTCCAATTATATTCTTTTTGATTGTATAGCATTACTTTCCGTTAAAACACTATTTTTTTTTTTTTAACAAATGTAAATCATCCACAGATTGATCAAAGCTTGAGCTCCTTCGCATATCCATATTTTCACCAACATTGGCACGAGCCGCATTTGTGGATGGACTATGAGAGCGTGGTGTCCAATGCTTCTCAACTCGAGCAACTCAAAATCGTTAAGTTGGGAGGTTTCACAAAGGAAGTGGATCAGTTACTGCTAATGGATCTTTTGCTTAAGAAGTCATTGATTCTCAAATCTATGAGTGTAATATCACCAGAGAATCAGTCATGGTGTGTCTCGAGAATCCCTTGGAGTCAGCTTAGGTGCCACAAAAAGCAGATGGTGATTTCTTCTCCAAACAAGGACTACTTTTTTGGACTAAAAGAAGGAAATGAGAGTGACTGCTGTTCAGCAACAGGACACTACTGCTTGTAAAAAATATAAGTGCTTTCTTTTTTTAGGATGAGAATCTGAGAAGTTGTCTGCAATAACAGTGTATTAATTTCCATGAGCAAAATGTGAACAAAATGAAGCTTTTGCAAGACAATATATATATATATATAAACTGAATTTCTCTCTCTTAAACATTTGACTAACTACAACTAAAACTATCTTCAATATTTAAAATCCACACTTATGCTCCTTTATTTTAAAATATTTATCACAACTAAATCCTTACATCCATATAACTATCAATGCTAAACGAAAAGCAGTATAGTCAATGTAAAAATTATATGAGATCTCTCTCTCTCTCTCTCTCTCTTTTTTACTTGTTTGGACTATATATATGATGGTCAAAATGCCATTGAGATCTCTAAATATTAAAAAAAAAAATACCTTTGACTAGTTTCTCAGATACTTGTTCACCTCCATCTCCAAAATTGAACTTAATATTTGAAAATGAAAAGTAATGAAATAAAAAAAAATATATTAAAAACTATATTCCCTTTGCACTTTTTTTTTTTTTTTTTTTTAATTCTGAAGATTTTAAAGATATTTTAGACATTTCATTTAATCTAAAATATTAATAAGACATTTAATATTTTTTTTTTTTATTACTACACTTCTTCTCCATAAGATTGATGACTAAATTGACGAAAAAATTTTGTCATTATAAACATTTCAAAATAAGAAGTGTTAATGTCAATTTTAAATATTAAAGAAAAAAATTTGTAATTTATTAAATGTTATGAAAGATACTTGTAATTTGACCTATATATTTTTTTTATTCAACTTGATCTCATGTGGAAATTGACAACACATGAACTAAGATTTGAAAATTATTCATCTTATAATTGTTTGGCTTATTGAACAAAGTCATCGAAGGAAAG
>JAVXUM010000017.1:3274250-3288913 GCA_035590655.1 Pouteria glomerata | reverse complement strand
TCGTTTTTCTTTCCTTAAATAAAAAATAAAACAGCATTTGAAAACGTAATTTTATTTATAATTATTACTTTTTTATTTTTAAAAAATATTTAATTATATTATATTAATTATAATATAATATAATATTATAATTACATTATTATATTATATTGTGTTATATTAATATAATATAATTAATATAATATAATAATTATATGTAATAGTATAATATTATATTATATTATATTATATTATATTATGTTATGTTATATTAAAATAGACAGTATTTAAAAAATGGCAAAATATTGAAAGCAAAAAACGAAAACAAAGTGCAAACACTTTTTTTCTATTTTTATTTTTTTGGAAACAAAAAAAAACAAAAACAGATTTTAATAAACATGTTTTTATTACAAATTTTTAAAATTTTGAAAACAAAAGTAGATAGAAACGTTACCAAACGGGGCCATAGTGAAACAAACTGAAACAAGGCCTACATATGGGGGCCATTTAGAGCCCGAACAAAAATTAAAAAAAAATTAGAAGCGAAAGTTTTTGAAATTTAGAGTGTAAAAAATTATTTTAAAATGATGGTTGAATGTTTGTTTTGATTTGATATAAAATTGATAAAAATTATATAAAGTGACACGTGATAAAATATTAGTAGAGAATTTTAAAAATTTTTTAAATTTTGCAAAATTTTTAAGTATAAATGTCAGTCTAACTTTTGTAAAATATTTATCAAAATAACGCACCAAAATGCGTTGTAACAAATTTTAGCAATATTTTTTAAAAAAGCGAAATTTTTTAGAATTGAAAAAAATTAAAACTTTCAAAATTTTTTGAATTTGATGGAAGCTCTAAACGCACTCATCGTTACTAACTTATTTCGGCAACAAAATTGCTCATCTGCAGTACCCATATCGTGAAGCAATTTGACAACACAAGGAAACAAATGGAAGTAAAAGGAACAAAATTAAATGATGAACTTTTAGAATAAGAGAATGGAATAAAATGACATGAATTTTATTTTCTTGGTAGTGTATTTGGATTAAGAACTTGGTGAGGGAGAAGAAAAATGTGGAGAAAATAAAATCTCAAATATATTTCTTCATATAAATGGATCAAAAAATATAAAAAAATAAAAAATATTCATTAATAAATTAATTTTCTCATTCAATTATCTTTAACTTATCAAGTGTCGTACATTTTTCATTTTATTTTTCTTTTCTTTTTTGATAAATTCTTGATCCGAACACATTTTAAATAAAATAATATTTTAAATAAACATACCAAATAAAATAATAAAATAAAAATACAAAAATAATCATACTATTCGATTCTCTTTTATTAAAGGGTTCATGTGCCCTATGATACTCATTAGAAACTAACAAATATATTCTACGTAATAATATATATTGCACCTTAATGGAGTTACATAAGAAAAAAGTAAAAAATATTTTTACATAATATATTTTCATCAATTCTTAATGAATGTCCCGAGATAATTGTTAACAAATGCCTATATAAATTAGGTCAAAAAGAATAAAATAAATCGAAGAAATTATGCACCCGAGATAGGGAAATTAATGGGGCGGGTATGGTCTTCTTTGTTCCTGTCTCCATTTAGTAATATTCTTCTTTGTTTCTATTCCCATCCTCATCACGTATATGAAAATTTTTTTCATACCGGTTCTCGCTAGGTAACAGATTTTCCGTCCCCGTCTTCATTTATGAGTCAAACATAATAATAATTTTAAATTATATATAATAAATATTATAAATTATTATATATATTAAATAAAAATAAATTATATACATATATATTAAATAAATATTAAAAAAGTATATAAATTAATAAATATATATATAAACGGGTACGGGACGAGATAAAAACCCTCATACCCATTTTCGTTCCCATTTGGAGAAATCTTAAAATTCCTATACTTGTCTCCGTCCCTATTATTAGTGTCCTCATACATTCTCCGAATAGGACGAGTGAAGCAGGCATCCATTGAATATGGATAATTTTGACATCCCCACTATGTTCAATTGTATCGCCCTAAAATTAAGGTATTTGGCTTATTATTTTTAAATTCTTTATGAAGTATGATCATCTATATAGGATGTGTTTAAAGTTATATAAAGTTATAAAAATTAGTTTCTTGTATTTTATACAATTAGTAAGAAATTTAAATTTTACAGTTTTATAATTCATGCTTATTGTAGAGTTTTATATTTTTTTTATTACTCCAAACGTTGCCATAATAGTGTCTATTTGGTCACGAAAATGGCCAACCATAATAAAATAAGTGATAAGTTTTATACAAACTACTTGATTATATAGGTTGTTGGCGAAACGTAATCAAAATTTATTAATTTTTTATATTTTCTTTCAATTAAATTTATCATATATCGCTTTTATATTAAATATTTATACTTTTATTATACTTTTTTTATGAAATTTTTACCAATCAAAAACCCCTATATATTAAAAAAATATTGCTTAGAGTTTGATACCGATTCAATCATACATGAGTTATATTTAGAGTGTGTTTGAAGTGATAAAAATTCAAACAAATGAGATAAAGTAAGATAAATTATGAGTTCATAATTTGTGAAAGTAAATAATTTTTAAAAATTTTTAACAAATCAAACTGAACTTTAATAAAATGAAACGCAAAGCACAATTAAGATGTCAAAATTTAAGAAATAAAGTGGTCGATGTGACTTTCATTTCTCTTCTTTTTTTAGCGTTGACACTTATCATAGGTTTTTGAGAGATACGTCATTATTTTTGTTTTTTTAATTACACTTTTTTAGTTATTATGTCCATATAAGTTAATATTTTATTTTTACATTAGTGTATTATTTATTGAGAAAATATATATATTTTCCGCATCTTAAAATTCAAAATCCTATATTCACTCTCGAGTGATGCCACTGTTTTGATGATAATTATTAAAAAATGTTTACGTATTCTTATGTCAATTTTTTCAATTATAAGATAAAAATAGGGGTTTAGCACAGGTATGAAAATAATTTTTACTAAAAGGGTCAAGATATGATGCTATGCATAGGATCTAGCATTTTTATTTGTAATTTGTACTGTCTCAGATATGTACTTCGTATTGAGATTTTTTTTTTTTTTCAGATAATTTTCGTATGGTCAAAAATCAATTATCTTATAAAAAAAAAAAAAAATCATCGAATCGATGTCCTTTAATTGTTTATCAGATCATATCTAATCATAATATGAATAATCTTAGGCCAAAATTTAATTATATAATCTCAACAAAGTGCTAATAATGTTCCCACCCACCCAATATGAAACATGTAGCCTGAGACGGGTACGAACCCACGTCCCTGCAACTGCTCTAAAAAGGACGACAAGCAAAATTATTCTGAACAAAGGCCCAGTGGTTAGCAAATTGGTTCCGTCGCTGCGGGAATATCTGATTCCAATTCATTGAGAAAAAGCAACTTCCAACTCAAAACTAGATCTCGTCTTATTAGGCAATCAATCGAATGTCCTTCCAATAACGTTGGGATAAAATAGAGCGACGACGTATTAGACTCTAATGGGTGTCGTACGTAATTTTTGTTTAATAATATCATTTTTTTTTTATTAACTAAAGGTCAGGTTCCGGTAAATATTGTTACAAATATCAAGCATCTTTCTGCAGTGTAGAAGACACTCCAAAAACAGATTATTTTTTCCAGTCACAAAATGTTTTCTGTATACACAAAGCTACAGTCATACAAACAACGTGAAAAAGATTAGAAAGAAAGAAAGAAAGAAACAGCTTTGCGCAAGCATGCATATTAAAAGGTCAGCATGCATTGCTGTTCATATCAACCTTTTTAAAAAAAAAATGATCCTAATTTCTATCCGTCAGAGAGGCGACTCACTGATCTGCTGCACCTCCTTCTCCAATATTGATGTCCCCTTAAATATTGTCAGCTGTTGGTCTCTTGTATACTTCAACAACTGCTCAGAATAACATGTTTACTGTTAAAAGACTTCTTCACAAGCTATGAACATAAATATGGGACAATAAAAATAAAGGTAATGAATTGATCAAGCCATAGAGAGTCTAATTTTGTCAATACCTTTTTCAGAGTACAAATGAAAGGTGTGTCTTCTAAAAAGAAAAGGAGAGAGAAAAGGGGAGGGGGGGGGGGATTCATAATAATAATGTCTTGACTTGAATAAATTTCCATTTTCACTATCAACTACAAGAAGCAGTCGTTATTTCAACCGACGTTCGCGTTTGTTGTCCAAATCCTTAAAACATCTGTTGTCTGAAAACGGGTCAAAAGCTAAATTCACAATCCACAACTTATAGAAGTCAACAGCAAGTTGCCCACTTCTGCCTTCTTTATAGAGTTCTGGAAAATCTCCCTCCACAGAGTTTCAATTTTCTATGAAATGCTGCAATAGCAGCGAGTTTTTCAATGTAAAATTGATCGTTCTTATATAAAAAGGGTGCAGGCCCAACCATGATGCCCCCAAAAAAACAGATAGGGAGACGAGAGGAAGAACGGAGGATCTCATGCCGACTAAAGATTCTAAAAGAGAAAAATCTGCGAGACAATAACTTTGACCTATTAATTGAGCAGTAGAGGTTACCTGTTCATCACTCATCTTTCTGAAGCCTAATTTTTTTGTCCACATTGATTCAGCTTCCTCCGCAGCAGGGAGTACAAGGTTTTCAACATTCAGGGAACACAATAGCCTCTCAATACATGAAAATAAAGCTTGGAAATATCCCTAAAAAAACAAAATCGAGATTACAACTTTGTTAGGACTATAGTTGAAGTGATAGAGCATCTCAAATGCAGGGAAAAAAGAAGACGCGACTTCAGCAACATAGACAAATAAGTTTAGAAAAAACAAAAACAAAAACCACAGTAAACAGAGAGAAATGAGGGCTTATTGCTGAAGAGTAATGCACTTACTTTTCCTTGATGTTCTCTACTAGTAGCCACTATAGGAAGCTCCGCAACTTTTCGTCCAAAAATCCTCAAAAGGGCAGCTGATACAACGACTGACCTGCACATGGCATTTAAGAATGCAATAATTAAAAACACAAATGTATAGGACTAACAACAAACAGTAGACTAAAATTCAAAAAAATCAATAAAATTTAATAACATGAGCAGAAAACAACTTTGAATTGGAGCTTACTTCACAATCAAAACAACACAATACATTCCGCCAAATTCTTGTCCTGATATATTTCTCCTGGATAACGTACAACATATAGAGATGTCAATAGGCTTCATGGACCAACCACAAAGATAAAGATTGATAAATAGTCATGTAAATATAATAACAAACAAGGACATAGAAGCATAAAAAAAAAACGAGACACCAAAAGGTCTAACAGATTTTTTTTTGCCCAAGTTGGTTTGAGTCAACAGCAAAATACCAAAGTAATTAACCAGGCTCACAACTTTTAACAGGTGCATAACTGATTAGGAACACCCTCTTTTTTCTAGTTTTCATGTCCCTTGGCAAAATTTATAAGATGCAGCAGACATAAGCTAATACAACGAAGAAAAACTTCGCAAGAGTAGCTAAAGAATACTGAAATCACAGCTCCGTCTCTGGATGACTGATTATAAAACCTATTCATGTTATGGGCCAAAACAGATCCTAAGGATGGCTCAAATAGAATAATCTTATGAATTTTTAGCCAACTGAATCCCTACCAAAACTACATAATTATATGACCTTATATGCTTTACAACTAGCCACATCATTAACTAGTACTCATCCCTACTAAAAAGGTTTTGCTTGATGTTATGTTCAAAATCCTTTCCTATCAAAAATATATTCCATCATATAATTTATATTTGGTTTACTTTTTTATGCAGCCAAGGTATTTATTGACAACTTGCAAATATCCAAGTTTCACATTGGTTCATTGAAAGACAGACTTGAAGATGTTATGCCAATAAACAACTCAACTTTCTTCTGTATGGCTTTAAGTTTTGGTAAATGTAACCTTCAGACAACAGTAAGCACATTGTACAATGATGACTTACCCATAGACCATTACAGGTATAAGATCTCGACCAGATCTTGCAACAATAGGATCGAAACATTCCTGCAGAAGATGGAACATACATTAAATCCCAAAAGAAATCAAGTAATAAAGGAAGTATGAGTTAACTAAAAGGAGTATCTTTACATGGCTGATGTAAGAATTGAATATACAAAAACAACAAGGGAAGAAAAAAAGAAAAAAAACAAGAGAGTCTAAATACAGATCATTTTTGGGCAAAGGTCCATTTCAGAAATAGCATAGAGACCATATTAGTGAACCACGCCAATGTGGACGGTTCGATCTAGCTCCACATATTATGCTATGTGGTTTCATCTAGCTCCACATATTATGCTATGTTGCTAACTTCTAATCATGTATCGCATTCCCTTTTCAGTATGAAGATAAGCAAAAAAGTGCCCCACAAGCAGTGATATGAAACAACAGTAAGGCCTAATAACATTTAACGAAAAGTGAACCATCAACAAAGCCCTATGGCTGTTCCGACTACTTGGGATCAGCTAAATGAATTTGTCTTGCCATTCTACTTTGTCAAGACTCAAGAGCCGTAATGCCAGATGTAACTATTTTTTTTTTAAAGTTAAAAAAGTACCTGTTATGATGTCTCACTTCATAACCCACGATAAGTTTCGACTTGCCCTTTTTGTTAGCATCCCTTCGATGATAGCAGTTGGCTGAACCATCTTATTAATTATCTTCCATTTACTTCCATGATCTTGTGAATCAGCTCATTCTTAATTTTATCCTTTTTGAAACCATCTCAAAATCCCATTTTGCAGTGGCAATTATAAACACATTCTTTTATGAGCAATAGAGCATGGTTAACCTTCAATTCAATAACAAATTTCAACATTCTTAAATAACTGATATTGCACATGTGAAACCTTATGCATCCATCTACAGTCTACACCACTTAAGAATCATCCTAGAAACTAGAAGTAAATCTTGGATATTGACGGCCATGCTAGAGATCCCATGCACGTTAACTAGCCATCCTCACTCAACCCTACGTTTGGCAAGTGAGCAAGAAAAGACAACTTCATAATTATATGAAATGAATTAATTTCAAAGTAACTCCAATGTTAGGCTCAAAGAAGAACAACATTCCAGTTTTAGTTGCCAAATCAATGATTACCACTCATGCAAATTTAGGAAGGCAGATCCCAACCAACATACAGAAGCAGCATCTTAGATCCCAAATCTAGCCTGGCAAAATCATAGCTTGAATGTGCAATCCCAACAATCATAATAAATGCTCATTACAGGGGGGATAGCAATAAATGACACTTTTCTCATGTGGAAAACAAAATAAACATCAGCCTCTTAGAACTAAAATTTCTTAGATGTATTCCCATCCATCATTTGTATGAAAATAAAAACCCAAGACAACAACCCATCTTGCAAGACAGATAACTAGCATTGACAGAAAATTTGATACTAGATAGAGAGAAAAAAAATTGACAGATTCATACAATTTTTTTAACCTGTTAGCAGGATAGCGTATATGTATTTCCTTTTCTTATTCTTCCCTTTTTTTTTTATTTTTTAGTTCTACATGGTAATAGGCGAACTTACACGAAAAATTGCAGCAGCCCTAGATAGTACTGGCAAATGTTCTGGATAGCGACTTTTCCCGCTCAAAATCCGCCATTGAACATCAGTTCCAACTCCATCAGTAAATCCCTTCTCTATATGCCTCCTGTTTATTGCATTTGATATTGAAGCTGGAATCATCTCTGGTCCAACTAAAACTAAATTCTGTAGTTCAACATGGATCCTATTGCAGTCATTACAGCAAAACCACTTGTCCTTGGGCAGCTCCTGTACCAAATATGAGAAACAATTCTAAGCAACTGGACAAACATACATCAGATGCACCACAGAGATTTGAAAAACTTACTTTTAAATCACAAAGCCCGCTGTCCCGCAAACAACCAACATGATACTCCTTCTCACACTGAATAAGGATTGACAGTTAGATTTAGTTACTAAAAAATAAAGCACGAATGAACAAGAAATACAAGAAAAAAACAAGTCCTACTTGGTCACACAGCATAACTGTTCGCTCATCAAATTTTGCAACACTAAAGTCATGAGCCCTGTAAAGATAGCAAAGAGAAACAGTCATTGATAATAATACAGAAATGGACATGTAATATATGATCAACAATGACAATTAATCGAAACCAATATTTTCAAATAACTAAAGAATGAACATTACTCAACTCAAAACCCACTCGAGGTTTTAAAGGTTGCGGAGCTCTTTTGCTAATTACTTGCAGTTCAAGAGGAAAACCCGGAAGAAATTATACAAAAGCAGAAATTTAGTTCCATACGCCATATCAAATTTTGTCACTTACAAGACACTAATGTTTCATAAAACAGTCTTGATAATAATAAAAAAGTGGACATGAAATAGATGATCAATGATAATGATCCAAAAGTAATATTTTTGAATAACGGAAGGATGAAACATTCTCAACCCAAAAACCCACTTGAGGTTTTAAAGTTTGCAGATCTCTTTTGCTAATTACTTGCAGTTTAAGAGGAAAAATCAGAAAGTAAGTATACAAAAGCAGAAATTCATACAAAAGCAGAAATTCAGTTCCATACACCATGTCAAATTCTCACTTACAAGACACTAATGTTTCATTTAACAATATGCCTTTGCATTGCCACCATAAAATTCATTATCTAAACCTCTGCATCTGAGATCTTTTAATTAAGTCGTATTAAGCTACCAGTAGTCTAGTTCATTAACCATTAGCACGTAACTCGTCCTTATAGTTTCATTTCTATTATTATTCTTTCATCCTCATTAAAGCCCAAATAAATTGAAGTTAATGACAACACTCGTAAAAACTAACCTGCAAACAACACAACCACCTATTTCAGATTCTGGGGCTTTAACAACTCGTGTCAACCGAATTATAATAGGTCTTCCCGAATTTGCAGTCTCCCCGGCAGACTTTCGTCCAGGACCAAACTTATCTCTACAATATGGGCAGTGCCAGTCACCTTTAGGGGCACACTGTAAATCCAAACAAACTGCAAGATGCCATGGGGGTAAGTTGGGCAAAAATAAGATAAGTACATAACATAAGGAAAACAACAAAAACTTATATCAGGTAAAATTGACAGTAAGTTAGATAAACATAACTACACAATCTTATAAACATAGTTCAATTATAAAACTGATATAATCCTATCCTTTCAAATTGCGTAACATAAGGACGGTAATTAATCTAACTTTTCAATACAGCAATTAAGTATTAAAAAGGGCATATTTAATAAACAAATTAGATGTTTTGTTAAACAGCATAGAGATAAGAATGAAAGACATGAAATGCAAATAGATAAAAACTAAAAATCAATCACAACAAGAACAAAGATGGTAGTTTTGACCATAAGTGAAATACCCACCTGCATGAAACGCCCGGGGGCATCCATCACAAATAATCAGATCCCCTCCATCTCCACATACTGCACACATATCATCACTGCTGCCAGTTGCTAGACTTTGCCCATTTGCCAATGACAAGGCTATATCGTGAAGCGTGAGTCCACTCGAAGTATAGATGTTCCGGTAGCTGAGGAAAATAATGAAAAATGTTAAGTTATTAACTCAGCATAAACTTACCATGACCAGCCCAATGACAAGTTTTTGAATGCTACTCACGGTTGACGTCTAGCAGACCATCCAGCATGAGCCTCAAATTGTGAAGGACTAATCTGCTCAACAAGGAAGATAACCTCATAAACGTGTGTGTGTGTATGTGAGAGAGAAAAAGAGGGAGAGAAGAGAGGGAGAGAGAGATTTTGACCTCAGTAGGCAGTTGAAGAGCAGTTAATACAATTTTAGGTGAGTTTGAAACCTTTTCACCAAAATAGGACCAAAATTGTTTGCTATGTAAACGTTTTTATTAATTAAAAATCATTTACCATGTAAATGATTTTAAAGCTGTGCAACAGGATAACTCATTTACATGGTAAACGAATTTATCTAAACACGTTTACAGAATCAACGAATTCAGCATATTACCATTGTTAAAATCATTTATCAGATAAACGATTCTTGTCAAACCCATTCACACTCTCTGGTGCTACTGCTATTCTCACTGCTTCATTTCCGATGGTACTCCAAGTGCTTCAAACGTTATTGTTGATGTTTTTGTTGTTTTCAGCCTTGAATTTGAATTGGATTTAAGCTTTTTTTTTTTTTTTTTTCAATTTGAGTTGGATTTGATGCATCCGCAATCGAACAAACCCAGGGTTTCTCTTTCACTCGGCATACTTATCATTTTTTTTTAATTATTATTTATTCATTTTGGTGGTTTATGCTGATTCGATGAACCCAAAATCGAACCTCTCTCTATGGTTTCTCTCTCACTCGCCTGCGCCTGCTCCTTGCCATTCCCAAATTGCCAACAACTTGATTTCGCTCTAGATTGACTTGAGCTTCCGCGACATCTCGCATTCTGTTCTGCCGATTCCGCTGCATTTGATGGAGCAGCAGAAGAAAAATCTCAAGGAAGAGGAGAATGACAGTGGAGATGATGCCAGAAATCATTTATTATGAGAACGGGTTTACTCAAAATCGTTTACGTTGCAAACAAATTTAACTGATTGCCTGGTTTAAAATCGTTTAGTGTGTAAACAAATTTTATTAAAAAAAAAAAAAAAACAAAAGAAAGTTTATATAGTAGATGAATTTGTACTTACTTTGGTAAATAAGTCAAATTTCCTTTTATGTCTGTATTAATAAAATGCCTATCAGAGTCGAGAGAGAGAGAGAGAGAGCATGTGCCCCAGCACTTTATACGCTACATGTCAGGCAAGCAAATTACCTCAGTGTGACAACAACTACAGACTATGCCATTTCCTTGTTTGTAGCCCTTCAGTATTCTCTGCAACAAAACAGGAAAAATATGACATAAATATAGATATGTACATCCAGAAAAATGGAAACAAATCAGCAAAAGAAACCAAGCACCACCTGGCCTTTGGAATAGTAAGCCAATTCAGCACCATCTGGTAGTCCATTAGGCATGAAAAGTAACCGATGCAGATCATTATCCCTGCAACGAGAGCACAAAATTTTCACCAGTATTAGACTTTAAAGATAAATCCAAAAAACAAAAATCCCATAATTAGAAATTTAAAAGCAGACTCCTAAATGTAGCAAGAGAAATGAGACCGTTTGACCAGAAAAAAGGGGATAGAGAGCGATGATATACCTTTTCTTGGTGCCACCTTCACCAGTTTTTCTTTGTTGCATGCCTGAGCAAGAAAATGAGAAGTTTGGCCTGCACAAAATATTGGAAATTCGGTGACAGTGTGTACGCATTTTGTTTTCAATAACCAACTCGGCGATGAAGAATCCGCACTGCTTCAAAAACATGAATTAGCTAAAATAAATGTGAAGTAATAATTTGAGATGGAACAAACTTCTTAGTCACTCGTTTCCTCCAATCCACTGTCTCTTTCATGCAGGTTTTCTGTTTACAAGGGAAGTCCTGAACACGGGAAAACAAACTAGGGTAGAGGTTGTCTTCCATCACTTGACCACTGCAGCCGAAAGTTTCAGTAAAATCATGCTGTGGGCCATAGAAATGATAATATAGAAATGCTTTGACCTTACTTGACAAAAAACTATGCTTCAAAATATTTCACTCTGATGGAAACCTCCTAAAATTAGATCTCTCAAGCCATCATAACCCCAAACCATAATCACTGACATGAATAAACCGTTCCCATAATTATAATTTGGACAACCAAAAACTAGCATAAAAAGAAACAGGTGTTAAACACTATAATGATGTAGATTTTTAATTTTAGCGCCACCTCCATTCTGTACTTTTATAGGAAAACGAGATAATTCAAAATAAAAAATGAAATCAGCACCTTGTGTTGGAATTATGTATTAAAGGAACCATCATGTGCTGTTGATTCTCTGCTTTGTCCACATCATTTTTTTGTTGGAGGCTTGCTGCAGGGAATACTAGAATATCAAAAATCTATTTAATAGCAGAAGGGAAGAGTTTTTGCGAAAGGAACAACTTAAATGCCCATTAATCCTGCATCTAATATGCTTAAGCACTATAAAAGAATTAGACGTTTGACACAGCCTCACCTATCCAAGCCTGGAACAGCTCCTCATTGACAGATGAACCAGCAACATTCTTTATCACTTCATCTAGTACACTAAGCGGTGCAGTCTTGAGTTCTTGGATTATACTGTATATAGGCTTCCCATTCTCCAAGTATATGTGGTTATTTGGGTGTCTAGTTTTGCCACCAGCATGCAACTCAAATTCATAGGCACTGAGTATCTGTTTACAAAATAAACCATATCATCAACCAAGCCAAAAAAAAAAAAAGCTCAAATGACAAGACCATTTCAAGATAAAACAACCAACATACTTTGGAAAAATTGCATAATGAGCAGCCACACAAATATCCACAGCCTTTAATGATTCCAGGAAGCTCTCTCTACAACCATGTGAAATGAGTAAGATTCTGACAATTAAAAAGTTTAGTGAAAATTCACCAGAAGATAAAGGGAACTAAAACATACCTCCCGTGAAGTAGAAATATACTTCACCCGAGCACCTTCAAAAATCCCAGTAGATAAAAGCTTTTTGACATTTGTGGGGTAGACGTCTGGAAGAATCTTCTTGGACATTTTCAATTCCATATTAGGATGACATAAATAACCATTGCTCCTCTCATCATTTGGTGCCATGGGATTCCACTCTGGAACTTTGTGAAGGGTATCGGAAAAATCATCAGTCACAGACCGCACAGTTGTCACGGACGGCTGAATGTCATAGTCCTCCTTGCGCTTGCTGAATTTGAAGGTAATTTTCCTGATACCAGTGGAGCTGACGCGTTTTGGAATCTCAAGTACAAAAGAGGACGTAGAAACTGATCCAGATGTATCATTTTTACTCTGCTCTTCTTCACTTGGACTCAACCCAGTACTTGAATTCCCAGAACAAGTGGACAAGGTTTCAACAGAACCAACTTGGTTATTGCTCACCAACTCGATTGGTTGACTACTGATGGTCTGTAAGCTGCAAGCATTGTCCCTCGGAGACAAATTTGGGTTTGAAACTTCAGAGCATATCTCATCGTTTGAAGCTTCCTTAACCTGCTTGTTAACAGAAGACTCCAGTTCAGTATCAACTAGAGCTTCCTTCGCTTGCTTTTTTGTGCAAGGCTCCGATTCAGTATTGTCCCCCAGCCATTCATGATCGCGCTTTGATTCAACGCAAGAGGAATTCTCAGTTTGCATTCCTACATCTTTTGAGTCTACCATACAAACTTCCTCTTCCCCCATCCAAACACACCTCCTTCAAATATTCAAAACCGTATGATATAAACAATTGAAAAGTCCCATGCGACAGCATCCAAAAGTGTGAATTGAAGGAAGAAACAAAACCCTAAAATTTTGTCTAAAATTGTCCCAAAACTGATTGGATTATAATTTGAGTATACCCAAAGAACAACTGGATGTGAATTTGAGCTCAAATATCAACAAAGCAACACCTTCTTATCAATCAAAACCTAAACCAGCCTCAAAACAACGCATAAGCTAAGAAAATAACCCATCCAAACTCATCAGCCACCACCAGAATACTGTTTGAATTCGAATTAATGAAGAAAAAACCTCAAGATTTGATTCAACCGACCTTTTTCCGACGCCAGATTGTTCAAACAACCGCGAGATTGAAAGGAAAATAGCGTGGGAATATGAAACAAACACGAACTATTTCTTTGAGATCCAAAGAACAAGCTCTAACACCGCCCTCAAATCAAACTTCAATATGTACAGATCTGATATTCACAAACGATACACACCTAGATGCACTCTTCGACCCAGATCTAGTTGAATAAAACAAGGATTAGGGTTGCTTTTGCTGTTATTTTCTGCATGAAGAATAAAGATCGCAGAGAGCGGCAACAAACCAAACTGAAATTTCGGGTTCGCGGTCGAAAGTTTAGATGGAGAGAGAGACGAGGTGGATATCGAAAAAGTGGTGACGAACTGACCAGATTTGGAAGCAACGAGAAGGCGATAACAGATGAAATATATGGGACCGCCCCTTATTCCATAACTTCTTACGGGACCCATGACGTGTCCCTCAAACACGTGGCGTCTAAGGTGCTTTGGAACTAATCTTTAAAAAAATGACGTACCGTTTTTTTTTTTTTAATCGGATTAATTCGGAGGTTAAAAAAAAACTACACTTCTAATAATAACTCGAAGTATTTTTTTTTTATTCTATAAAATTTTAAAAGTTAAAAAAATTAATAACTTTTTTATATGTGATACTTCTTTTGCATTTTTTAAAATCTAAAAAAAGTTAACAGTTATAGAAAAATTAATTTTTTTTAATGAAGGCCAAATAAAGCAATAAAAACTTTAAAAAAATAAAAATAACGAACTTTTTATTAATATTTTATTTAAATAAATTAAAAGTTTAAAATTTTAAATATTTTAATTTTTATTGCACCATAATTGTACTTGTAGGAAAAAAAAAAAAAATCCAACGCACCGCAGCACTAGCGGGTCCCTCCACTTGATAACAAAACTAGTCGCACGTAGAC
>JAVXUM010000017.1:3254865-3265800 GCA_035590655.1 Pouteria glomerata | reverse complement strand
AGACCTAATATAGATTTGAAAAGGAATTGGCTTTTCCTTTATGTGATTGCATCCTATATGTAATTTATGTCTTTGCTTTCTAGTTTATTCTTTGAATTTGCAAATGTCAATTTCAAATTTCCACGGAACTTGCTAAAGGAATCCCTCGTGTCTAGAAAGTTTCTCTACAACAACTTTGGCTTTGACAAATTGATTAGGCTGACTGGACAAACTATGCAAGAAAAATGGTCTCATTTTTCCCCATGAGGACAAACTTATGGCACTAATGATATATAACAGATGAGAAAATTTGCTATGTAAGCCATGTCCTGATGAAAAAGAAACTGAACTTTACATAGAAATTCCTTACCCGCAATTTTTCTGGGAGTGGCCACATGAATTCCTGTCTGTATATGCTATTCTAGTAATTCTAGAGCTGCATATCATAAACATAATCATGAAAATTATATCCCTTATTGTTGTTTAACGCCCCATATTTTTTTTTTCACTTTTATTCCTTTGAATTCAGAAGTGTCAAAATGGAAACTAATGCAACTAGATTAGTTGCAAAATATCCGTGGTTGTTGTGGTGGGGGGTCGCGGTTGAGGGTAAATGCTATGATAAGCTGGAAACAATGTTAGCCGTCAATGACATGACTCGTCAGAGGTGAGAAGGTTGAGAATTAAGGTAGTTTAGAAAGAGAGAGAGAGAGATCACAGGGACAAAGCTATTGCTGGAGTTCAGAAGGAATTTATCTTCGGTATTATTCGAGTGGCATTTACAGGGGGCGGGCCTTCAGGCGCCAAAGACATTGGGTCATGGCCAGTGAACAACTCTGCACACCTTGACCACATTGTTGGTGTGGGTATGCCTGGCCAAGTATTTGCAGCAACCCCGTATTTTCGACCGGTACGAGGTTCGTGGTTGCAGCTATACGACCACCATTTCGTCAGTTTTGTTGGGTAGCGTCTCTCTCTCTCTCTATAGGCTAGTCGAAGGTATTTCAACGAATCCTCTAATTTTAATTATCAAATCGCTTGTCTTCGACGTCCTGCGAGAGGTAATGTTTTTGCACGGGGCTCCCAGGGAGGGGATCTCGCCGCTGGAGAGTTCTCGAGTCTTGTCCCTTACCCAAGAAGTTGGTCCTTGTGAGAAATTACCGATGCACACGTGAGGGCCACCATGAAGCCCGAAATGACCTCAAGTTGGAATGCTTTCACAAGATCTCCCGCGGGGATGGATCTTGTGAAGGAAGGATAACCTTTTCACTCGAGGAATGCTACATTTATAATAAATTTTTATGGCATGTTTTACAACGTTTCAAAACTACCACGTTTTGGACCGAAATAAAAAAGGAAAAAAAAAAACTTATTAATGGCTCGCAGTCTCCCTCTTTGTTAATGGGTTCACTTTCTATGTCGTTCCTGTCTTTTTATTCAACAGTAGCAGTGCCCGCTTGACTAACTATTTTAATGAGAAAGTACTGCTATTGAATTCATCAAATTGGTTAGGGGTTTCTTTTTTTTATTTTTTTATTATTTTCGTTACTTATTTTTTAGCCCAAAACGTGGCCATTTTAGAACCTTGTAAAAATTTGTTGTAAATATAATATTTCTCCTTTCTTAGAGCTCTCGTTATCGGATTCGGCCAAGGTTCTCTCTCTAAATTTTCTCCTCCGCGAATATCTGTTGATCGAACTCTCTAGTCCATCAAGTCTACCAAAATGGTGAGTTCATCTTATTCTCCTTATCGGGGTTTTGATAATGATAGATATTGTGAATTTGGTGCTTGATCTGCGATCTATCAAGTTGTCAAAGTTATTATTATGATTATTATTATTTATGCTGAAATTCGAGCTATGGATGTGCATATAGAGCAGATCAGTGTGTTTGTTGTATCCGTTTTGGTAGCTCACAAATCTGATTTGCTTTCGTGTTGTTGATATTACTTGTACGAATATTGATCCGATGCATCTAGCTGCTGTTTTCTGGCACTCAAATACGTAGATCATTTGTAATCACTAAGGTTGGATCCATCCGTCGATTTTCATAAAATGGTTGGTTTTTTAACTTTATGCTTCGGGCGAATTTTAATTTTCTAGGTATTTTGTGGTCATTACTTTTACTGATTTGGATCTCGATGTATGTGCTAAAATGTTCCCTATTATTGCGTGTCTCTTGCTTGATGGGACAAGATGAGGCGAGAAAGCAAATTTTTTTTTTCTTTGTTGTCTAGTTTCCTGAAATAGCCGTTGGAGTTCAATTATAAGCGTAGACTTTGTTTTTTTGCCCTTTATATATATATATATATCATTTGAATTTAAAACAAAAACTTCTGTTTGACATATGCGGCCAATGCTAGCATTAGTTCCAAATGGATGTGGCTGAGAAATGTTGGAAAATTTTATCTGAATCAGTCACCGTTTTGGAAATAACACGTATATAAAACTTAAAATTTTGGGACAGAAATTTAATAGACTGATCAGCCCTGGTGGTAGACACCATGTGGAATTTGTCTCACCCTTCCCCACAAAACACACACGCAGGCAAAAATGCTTCTGGTTTTAACGGGCATTACCTTCTCAGGATAGAATGTTCACATACATAAAAGGAAGTGACAATTTGTGTTATAACGAACCAAACAATGTTTGTACTCTTGTATGCATGTAATATTTTTAATGCAAAAAATTCAATAAATTTTTCATGCAAGATGCTGGTTTAAATAAGCACAAGAAGTACTTTTTAAGAAAAAAAATGAACATCTATTATTCACCAGTCATGACTATTGGAAGAATAGACATGTCTGTTTAGAGGAGATATTTCTGTTGGAGAAATAACAGACCGTTAGTTAAAACTTAAAAAATAATGGATCACCCATGGGTCATTTGATCCAACTCGAACCCAAGCCTGATACGAGTCGGGTAGGCAGGCCACATAACCCATCTAAGTCTTTTCCCCTTTGCCATAAATGGGTGCCCCTTGGTTCTTTCCCTTTCCTCCAACCTTAGCATGTATAAAACTACAAATGTTTTCATAGTTTTTCAATTTTCATAGTTTTTCAATGTGAGATAAACTCATTTATCATTTGCCAAGGTTCTTATTTTGAAGCTAATTTTCATTCAATCTATTTATGATTTTGAACAATTTAATATAAGTCTTGGTGGAATACTTTCAATTCCACATTTTATCCAAATTTAATAACATGTGGACCCCGCATAAATATTGGCTTAAAGTTTGCAAAAATATGGTTAAAACTATGAATTCCAACACGAAATTGGTAGCCATTGTGCATGTGATGCAAAGATCTGGAATGGATTTTTGTTTAAAAGTGAATTGATACTTAATTTTCTGTTGTGATACCCGCACTTGAGTGCATTCATTCTATGCAAGGTAATTTTGAACGCAACACAAATGTGAATAGGGCCACATTTTGTTGGTTACTATATTATTAATAAGATTTTGGTGATTTATTTACCCCTTCAAAATCATCATGTGATTTAAATCTTATAATTTTCCCATTTGTTACTTCAATCCTGTTGTAGGATGAGGAACAGAAATTTGACACTAATACAGTGCTCGTTTTTCTACCGAACCCCTAATTTATCTTCAAAAGGTGAAGCACCATGCTTCGATGGAGAATACCTATTTTTTACCTCACTTAGGATGATGAATTTCATCTGACAATAAAATGGTTCTGATTCTTTTACCAAATTGTTTTTCAAATTATTGTAAAAAGGTGAAGTTGTTCTCCTGGTGATATTAAGTTTGCTTCAAGGTTATATTTCACTAAAAAAGAAATTAAACAAAATTACTGAATGGATATTGGAGCTTGTTGTCTGCTTAATAGGCCAATGCGGCATCTGGGTTGGCTGTGCATGATGACTGCAAGTTAAAGTTCTTGGAGCTGAAGGCGAAAAGAACTCACCGCTTCATAGTTTTCAAGATAGAGGAGAAGCAGAAGCAAGTTGTTGTGGAGAAGCTTGGTGAACCAACCCAAAGCTACGAGGACTTCACTGCCAGTCTTCCTCCTGATGAGTGTCGCTATGCTATCTACGACTTTGACTTTCTGACAGAGGAGAATGTTCCGAAAAGCAAAATTTTCTTCATCGCATGGTATATTCAGTCGCTCTATCCTTTTGTATAGTTGGTGATTCTTTCTTTCTAAGCACGTTCATTTTTCTTTTTTTTTTTTTTTTAAATTAAAGGTCACCTGATACATCAAGGGTCAGAAGCAAAATGATTTATGCTAGCTCCAAGGACAGATTCAAGAGAGAACTAGATGGAATTCAGGTAGAGTTGCAAGCTACTGACCCAACTGAGATGGATCTTGATGTTTTTAAAAGCCGTGCCAGCTGAATATAGGCTCGTGGGCCTTGAGTGCAGTGCCTATAGTTCATGGGATGGTGAATTTGGCTTAGATTATGGTATTGGTTATCAAATGCCACCATACAGTCTCCTGCTTATTCGAAGAACATTTGTGTTTTCCAGTAATGGTATATTATTTTGATTCGTTTGTCATGTGTAGAACATATTATGTTTTCACTTGTAGTACTTGTCTACAAGCTTAATATGACTAAACGGTTTGTGGGATTGGCATTATCTTTAGCATGTTCTCAAGTTTTAGTAAGGATAATTGAACCCCTGGTGTTTCTCTTTGGTCTTTCTAGTTGCTGATTTGTTTTGCTATATGAGAAATTGGTGAGCATGTTACAAAACAAATATTTGCTCCTCTTGTTGTTTGTCATTCTTTCAGTGGCAGGATGAGTTCAAAATGTAGCTGTGCTTCATTTTGGCTTGGAATGAATAATTTTTCCGTGGTTGATGCTTTAGGTTTGAGAACGGATCGTGGGTTGTCCGGAATCAGTGCGTGTTTATCAGAAACTCAATTAGCATTAGCTGTTGTGTCTAGGGGGAAGCCGGTTTTAAGGGTGATATTGTATAAATCGTTTTTTTTTTGTTTTTTTTTTGGGTTGCAGATATGTCACATTTACATCAAAAGAGTTATGAGTTTGGTTATTTGGCCTTTTTTTTTCCTCTTTCGTCTTTTATTTTTTTTAATCAAAATTGAATTTTTTTTTAGAAGCTTTAATTTTTAAGCATGTTTATTACATTTATAAAAAAATAAAATAAAAAAATTTTTGTACTTTGGCTAAAAGGTAGTTTTTTTTTTTGGTAAAAAAGAAAAAAAAAGAGAGAGATACTCACCACCACATCAATACAGTTGTGAGCTTAAAATGGTAAACCATTGGAAGTATATTTTAATTACAAATTTGCGAAATTTTTACCCCTCAGTCTTGTGAGTACATGTTTACGGGGTCTGGGAGGAGGGGTTGAAATCTTTCTGTTTTGTCAATTCAATTTTTTAAAGCTAAGAACTGTTATTGCTCTTTTTGATATTTAAATCATTGAAAAAAAAGATTGGTATTAGTTTTAATGTCAGTTCGATAAAATTAAAATTAGTCGGGTTATACAATTAAAATTTAATAGTATTTTTTAGCCTTAAACAATGTGAGTGCATTTGTGTTATTAAATTTTCATTCAATAATTTTCAACTCAAATCTTTAAGTTAACATTGAAGTCAATGTCTAAAAAAATATAAAAATAAATCCAACTTTATTACAGGGAGGACCCAAAAAAGATGGAGTGGACAGTATAGAATGGAGATTGCACATATTTTAGGGAAGGTAAAATTGTCTATCTTGTATGTCATAGGGAATTGACCAATGATACCTTTCAAGAAAAAGAGAATTAATCAATGATGTGACCTTTGGGTTAGTGCTGCGCGGGATTATTTTTCTACGTTTTGTGAGAAACATTAAAAATTTAAAATTTTGGGTTAAGAACAAAAATCATTAAATTTGTTTAAGAAAATCCTACGATCCTTGTATAAATGCTAAACATTAAACCTGTGATGCTCCAAATTCAAAATGAAAGTCACTTAAGTGTGATTTGATTTATAATTATATTTATACTTTTTTATTTATATTTTTTATTTTTTTATTTTATGTTTTGAACATTTCAAAACAAGAAAAATAGAAAATGTGTTTTGTTTGATAATTTTTATTTTGTTTTGAGATTTCTTCATTTTGGGTTAAAAATACTCGAAACAAACTTTTTATCATTTTTTATTTTATGTGTAAATTTATTTTCAATTTCTAAAATAGATTCTAAAAATATAAGTGACTAATATATTTTAAATTGTGTTTTTTTTTTTAAAACATAAAATGAAAAATAAATATACAAAATGTTACCTTACTTTTCATAATTTCACCTAATCTTTCACCCTCTATCATTATTTTACAGAAAAAAGGTACGAAAAAAAATAATAAATATAAAATTCAAACTATATGTATTCATTTGAATGGATAAAAAATATAACATTATTTACTAGACAGGTGAAAATTATTTGGGGTGATTGATTTGTGAATTTCACATTATTTTTTTAAACGTGTAGAATTGTTTGAAACGGTTGATTTGTGAATTTCACTATCTTAGAAATTTCACTTTATTTTAGAAGAATAATATTTTCTTAACTTTGAGGGGTAATTTAACTGATAAGACTTTGGGTTTATTTTCCAGTGGCCTTGGAAAGTAGCCATTAGTTCGAGTCTCTTCAAAACTCGTTAATTTCAAAGTTCCAGGGAATAGTCGAGATGTGCACAAATTGACCTAAATAGCCTGAGTTATAAAAAAAAAAAAAAAAAAACATTTTCTTATAAATATAAATATTGTGTACTAATGTTAGGTGGAAATTGTCTTGCAACGTATGCTGATTGTTGGCCCGCCCAAAGTGTTGGATTTGTTCCTAACAAATCCTCTTCCTAGCCCTACTTCCTGGAAATCGCCGTTGTTTGCGTCTTTCAAAGCAGTTCTATGTAATTTCTACCTCCAAACATTCACTACAGTGGTGTTTGGATCACTATTAAATTTTAATTTTTTAATTTTTTATATTGTTCTATAAAAGAAAAAAAAATTTAACTTTTTTTTTCTTAACTTTCTCATATGACACGGATCAGGAATATCAAAATTTCCCATATCAGGAATATCAATATTTCCCATATTTGGTTAGTACTCATTTCACCCGCCCATTTGGGAGTGTATGGAAATATTATTAGCGGAGACGTAGATAGGTGTAGAGATTTTAAAATATTATTTGAACGAGTATGAGAATGGAAATGAATATGATAGTCCTCACTCCACTCATATCTATTTAAATATTTATTTATTAATTTATATTTTTTAAATTTTTATTTAATATATATAATATATATTTTTATTTTAAGTCCTGTTTGACTCCCATGGTTTAACACAAAAATAAAACATCAACTGGAGAAAAGTCCTAGGTGCCCATAATGCTAATGCTGCTGCTGCTAAGGTTACTGCCTAGGATTTGCTAGAATTGGAGCCATTCGGGTTAAAGCTAGAGCAGAGGTCAATGTAAGGAAGGTTATTGCTTTCACTGGCCCATCGGGGGTGGTCAGGTGGAAGTCGGGTGCACCTTAAGAGCTTGGGTCATGAGGTCCCGAGTTCGACTTCCCTTCGGGGGGTGGGTTACCGCGTTTTCGGGTTCTTATTGGCCTCCACTCGGTCGAACCGGTCAGCCAAGGCTTGCCTAAACTGGTTTACTCTTCAGGACTTTTTGCCGGTTAGGGTCTTGGAGCGTGCTTCGCCCTGTGCGCACCCCATTACGGGGTAACAACTGCGGATTTCTACGTACCAGAAGATTATTGCTTTTGCTACTTCATTTGGAGAGTTTCCGTTTGAGCACAGTGAGCAGTGAAATCCAAACAAAATTAACATATACAATTTTTATAATAATTTTTAATATTTATTGTATATATAAAATAAATAATTTATAATAATTAATATATTTGACGGGTCAACGGAATCAGGAATATAAAATTCATTATCTAATAGGGATAGGTACATAAAAAATTTTTATCTTTAAAATGAGTATGGAAACGTGAACGAAAAAGGAGAAACGTATTGCTAAACAGGAACGGGAATGGAGAAGAGAAAAATTATACTCATCCTGTACCCATTCCGTTAATATCCTCACACGGGACAACACAAACAAAAAAATATAAAATAATTTGGTAACACTGTCTAATCCCATGTAAATAACATATATGCAATTGCAGTTTATTTTTGTCAAACGCAGAATTGCTGCTGCCATAAGAATCTTTGACTAAATTTATCAGAATTTATCATGACATCAACAATTATTGAATTAAAATTTAAAAGAAAATGAACTACAATCTCTTTTTAAAGGGTCATCTCCCTGATTTTAGGGGCTCCACCGTCCTGTCTTGGGTGATAGTGGAGAGGGTAAATCGCAGGATGTGCGATAAGTGGTTAGGGTCCGAGAGCTTGCCTTTTTACCGGTCGTACAATGCGAGTTCAAATCACGTTACTGAGATTCGAACTCGCGCCGTCTGACTACAGAACACCCGTATTCGTGTCCTTTGTCAATTACCTTATGTCTCGGGAACAATTACAATCTCTTTCTAGTTGCATGACGAGTTGATTTGTGACTTCATCTTGTTAAAAATTTATTTTGATTTAAATATATTATTTTTATAAGTCAAATAATGTATTCTTAAAAGTTAAATATATATATTCTTTTTTAAGCATCAAGAAAATAATTTTTAATTGTTAATTATAAAAAAATAAATAAATTTTTTTCCAAGTTAAACCTAATTATAGTGGCAAAATTTTCGAGGTTTTAAGTTTATTTAAATCAAACACAACAGAACTTAATTGCGTGAAATGACCATTTTTGACGGCAATCACACAGTACCCTTGGCGTGAGCAAGTAGAGACACGTTGCACCAAAAACCGCTCTCGTACCGAACTTCCAACCAACAAACAAAGGGGGGCCTAAATCGTCGTCGTTTCATGAGATTAGCAATCAGCTTGTAAAAAGGGAGTCAGTCCAGTTTCCACAAATCCTCCCCCAAAGTAGTTGGGATTAGGTTCAATTTCTTGCGTATTCACATCCTGCAGTTTCATATAAATATGTACACACATATATATGAATGTATACGCTCGAAACCTTCTAGGTGAACGGTCGTAGTTCGATCAACATTAGAATGACTCTCTTTCTCTTCTTCAATGCAATGTGCCGACGCCTTACCTCGCGGTCGCCACTGCTGCTGTATGCTTCGACTTGGACGGCGATCCTAACGGTGACCGTGGCGGTGGCGTCGTTCTCGCCGGAGGTGGCGTTCGTTTCGTCTATCACTCCAATGTCCGCATTCTCCCGTTCGTGCGAGGGGGAGGGGTTCGTGAGGATTCCGCTGGATGTTCCGACGGAGATTCTGTGCTTCTCGGCTCAAATGTTCCGGAAGTCGAAGCTGGACCTGCTGGTGCCTCCGGTTTTCGCGGCGATCGTCGTCATCGCCTCTGCTTACGTCGTCCGATCCCTATGTTTGTGGGAGGTGGACCACGATTTGATCCGTTAAATCCCTGGAGTACGGTTTGTTTCTCTCCCTCTCTATCTGCATTCCCGATTTCAACAATTCGAATTCTTTGCAATCAATCTTGAAAGAGAAACGCTTAATTTGAATTTGAGCCAATCGAAGCAAAAATACAAATTTTGAAATAGAGATCATTGGTGTACATTAACATGTAAAAGGAAGAATCAATATTAGTATATTCTTAAAGTTGAAGACGTTTCACATTTTTCAATTTTAAAAATGTCGCTTTAATTATTAATATTTTTTGCGAATAATTATATTAACTGCATGTAGGGAAGGATAAATACGAATAGAAAAAAAAAAAAAAAAAAAGGGAATATGTGATGCAGAGGAAAAAATGAATTAAAAAAGAAAATAGATAAAAATTAGAAAGAAAACACACGCGCACCTTCACCTAATATCAATAAAACAACAGATCACAAATAATGAAAAATGATCAATATAGAGGTTTTTAACAGATTTACTGTAGATATAGATAGATAACAAATTGATAGATGGCTTGGAGGAAGCTTTAATGATTTAAAATTTTCGAGTTGAATCAACCAATTTGTTGCTGAAATCCCACAGTTTCTTTCCTAACAACTCGTTTGTAGCCAACTTGCTTGGTCGCCATTCGTTGCAATCCACAAAATACTTTCCAGTTACACCTTTCAACTTGGGGTTGAGCGCCACATAGCACGTTGTGGCTGCCCCCTGTAAACAAAATGAAAGAAAATGAATTTGTTTTTATATAAACGAATTAGAAATAAGTGAATTTGGCATTAATTATTAAAGAAAAACAGTTTAAATATAAATTTAATAATTTAATTTGAACCTTAAATTTAATATAAAAGATTTAGGCTTAATTTGGGGCAAAAAATAAAAAATAACTTTTTTTTGGGTTAAAACCAAAAAATAAAAATAAAAGAAGGTCATTGGAAACTTTGTTTTTTATTTTTTATTTTTCGGTTAATTTGTGAAAAATAAAATGTTAAAATATTACATCATAGATTCTGATTCTTCTACTCTCTTCTTTCTTCTCTCTCTTCTTATTTTATTTTATTTTTATTTATTCTTTTTATGAGCTGCTCAAAGGAACCAGTAATATGGTGGGATTGTAATAAATATATACAATTAATTATTTGAAATTATTCATCTAATGATTCAAGCTGTATACCAAAAATAATTATTAATTTACTTATATCAATTATATGTCAAGTATCTCTATATGATTTAATATTAATTTATTGATTTAAAATTTAGATTTAGAAAAATACTTTTATGCTTGAAGAATATGTAGAAAAATGTGTTAGATGATATATATGATGATGGCATTTTTCTAATTAAAATACATTTCAATGGTTTTTTTATTTAAATTGATAAACTCACAAGACTCCACATCTTTCTAGCAATGTAATATTAAAAATAAAATGTTAAAATATTACATCATAGATTCTGATTCTTCTACTCTCTTCTTTCTTCTCTCTCTTCTTATTTT
>JAVXUM010000017.1:3230759-3241218 GCA_035590655.1 Pouteria glomerata | reverse complement strand
TGCTAAGTTGGTAACCAAATGCCAAAAATACAAAATAATGAAACAAATTCATGTGCGCTGAGATTATTAATAAATAAATTTATTTAGAAATAAGGGATACACCAAAAAGTAAAAGCCAAAAAATGAAAGAAGGGAACCAAACAACTCAGCAGTGACAGAAATTACAGAACAGCTCATGGTATTGCACAGAAGTTGCGTACACCCGGGAAGTTGTCACCAACCCTAACGTTTTGGCGGTGTCGGCAATCGCGCACTACGTCCTCCTCCTCCTCCTCCTCCTCCCCCGAGAAGAGAAAGGTTGTCTCCAGACGCCTCTCTCTCTCTCTGTATTCTTTCGTCTCTTAAGAATGGATCCAGATACGAAATAATATTGCGATCACTGCATTGATCTCAATTATTTCTTTATAGATCATTTAATTTTACGATCGTCTGCATTTTCTGTTGATTCAATCGAAGAGTTTCCGGATCGGCTACGATCTGATCGAACAATCGGAAAATGGCCGCAGCCAGACGCCTTCGAGAACTGCAATCGCAGCCGGGGAATAAGATCTGCGTGGATTGCGCGCAGAAGAATCCGCAGTGGGCGTCGGTGTCGTACGGAGTGTTCATGTGCTTGGAATGCTCCGGGAAGCACCGCGGCCTTGGAGTCCATATCAGCTTCGTTCGATCCGTCACCATGGACTCCTGGTCTGAGATCCAGCTTAAGAAGATGGAGTCCGGGGGCAACGAGCGGCTCAACAGCTTCTTCTCGCAGTATGGCATCCCCAAGGAGACCGACATCGTCGCCAAGTACAACACCAACGCTGCCTCCGTCTATCGAGACCGCATCCAAGCCCTCGCAGAAGGCCGTCCCTGGCGGGACCCCCCTGTCGTTAAGGAAAGCCTTGGGGCCAGCAAGAAGAAACCGCCGTTGAGTAGTGGTGGTAGGAATGGTAATTTTGATGGAAATGGAGGGTGGGATAGTTGGGACAACTACGAGGAGGGAGGTTTCAAATCGTCTACCGATGTGAGGCGGAACCAGTCGATGGGCGATGTTAGGAGCGGCGGAGGCAGTGGAGGCCTGCCTACGAGGTCGAGGTCGACGGAGGACATTTATACGCGAACGCAGTTGGAGAATTCGGCTGCTAATAAGGAGAGTTTTTTTGCCAGGAGGATGGCAGAGAACGAATCGAGGCCCGAAGGTGTACCTCCCTCGCAAGGCGGGAAGTATGTGGGGTTCGGATCAAGCCCCGCCCCGGTGGCAAGAAATAATTTGCAAGGCGATGTATTTTCTACTGTTACTCAGGTAATTAGTCGAACTGTATGGGGGTGATGTGGACATAACGCCCGTAAAGGATTGGTCTTGTCTTCCTATATTTTCGTCTCATTTGTTTAGTCTGTTCCGGGCAGGGATTTGGGAGGCTATCTTTGGTTGCGGCTTCTGCAGCACAGTCTGCTGCTAATGTTGTTCAAGCTGGCACAAAGGAGTTCAGTTCCAAGGTATTTTGCACTTCATCCGTTTGAAGTTGCCTTCCCGCCTTCCCTCATATTTTTAATTAAACCCACAATTCCATTCTATTATTACGTTATTGTGTAGATGTTAAGGCAACTTCTGTATAATTTTGCTTTTCAAGTCCTGTTAGTTTTTTTCTTTTTTTGGTGATACTGGAAAACCATAACTTTGTTTTATGAGGAAAACAATAATCGCAGATGTGCTTCTATTGTCAGACAGTATAGAATTTAGTAATACAATGCACGACTTTGAAATTACACATTTACAGTTACTTATTGTTGTCAGCAAGTTGTTTTGAATGGGGGAATGTCCGTGAGTCATGACTTCATGTTTGTGAGGATGACTGTGACCTCCCTTGGTCATTTAGGATTGGCTTATAGTTTGGGATGCTAGCACAGATATTCAGTTTTCAATGATGGCCCTTCTTGAGCATTCTCCATGTTAGGGTGTTTATGTGAACTTGGGAAGCTTTACATAAATCTCATCATGTGAACCTTGGTGGTAGTGTATCTTATTTATGTTATTATTTTGACAAGTTAGTACGATTTTAATGTGATGCATCTATATGGTTTTTTAGTACATTACGCATGCTTCTTTTTGGTTTCCTTTTTTTCTTTTTGAATTTTCATGAAGTGTTAAACCTCCTAGCATATTTAAGTTTTTGTCTACATAACTCTTACTTCTCCTGGGAGCCTATGTGGGGACGAACATTAGGTGATGTCTTCAATTGATAAAGTGCTCAGTAGAATTTAGAGACCTGGACACTGTATTTTATAAAAAATAATTTACAACCACTTTTTTAGTTATTTAATTGCCGGTACTTTGATCTTTCCTTTGCAATCAATAAAAAATATGTATAATTCACATTTTGTTAAAATTTTAAGTTAATGGTTGGAGATTTGTGACTGGGTGCTTCAGTGTCAAATTCGAATCAGTAAGTAGTGAATATTTTGACAACCAGTTAGCAAACCATATTTTGGTGTCATATGTGCCTGAATGCCATCCAGCGGCACTGTTGATAAATTTCGTCGTCTTGTGAATATTCTCAAATTTTAAACCTAAAGACCTAGGAATCATAGTGAAAATAGCAGAGTTCGCAAAGCTAGATAATGGACTGAATTTATACTTTCCAGAGATGGTTTCAATTGTACAGGAGAAGGCTTGAGTTTGTAATGCATAATATTTGGCCTTTTGTTCTATGGAGTAACATGCTGCTCCTACTGCTGAAGAATCTAGTTTGCTTTCCTTTGTCAAAATCATATTTGCTTCTAATAAACAACATTTAGCTGGCAGTTGATGCTTGGTTGTTGAAGGACACTTAAAGTCTTTTGGTTCAATATAGCTTGTGAGAAATTTTAGTAATGGAAGGCCCCGGAATGTGTGGTGACACCACTGTCGTGTTAGGGTCCAGGTTGAGTCCAGAATAGAGAAAATCCATTCCAAAGTTTTTAATCTAACTACGTATTTACTTGGCTTAGGTTAGGAAGTCTGATTAGAATTAATTTCACAGTCAAGATAGATGAGAAGAAGCTGTAGTTTTCATGAATGACAAAGGCATATTTTGGGGGCAGGAAAATTTTTGAATTTAACCTGCCAAGGATAACATTTGGTTTTGCTCTAAGGTTGGTTGTGTCAAAGTGAGGTTGACAGCTTTAAGGTGACAGCTGGGAAAACTTCCAAGCCAGGCACTTGAAAGTGTTAGTTCCTTACCTAACCCTAAGAGGTGGTGGTTGTGGAGTGTGTGTGATGGAGACCAACCAGCAGAAGATGAGCTTGCCAGCTCGGTAAGATTGAGGTTCAGCCATTCATCTGGAAATCAATGATCATATTTAGCTATTTGCATAATTAATTTGGCCTATGCACCCCATATTGCATAATACTACAGTCTGCTCTCTATTGATTAGATTTTTGTGACGGGGTTATTTATTTATTTGATTTCCAATGAAATCAAGTTTAGGTAAATTTGGTTATAAAAATCAAGGTGGTTATATAAGCCTTCTGTGTTGGAAAAGAATTTTGAAATGGAAGTTTCTTTTTACATTATTATTATCATTATTTTGTTAATAGTTTTGTGATGTAATCAGGCTTTTGTTGGCATTTGTACAGGGGTGGCACCCCCTTGATGCTTTTTTTTTTTTAATACAATTAAAAAAAAAAAAACCTTTTTAGGAAGTTCTATATGTTCTTGTCTTGGAGTTCCACCAGATGAGAAGAAGCTATATAGTCAAGCTTCTAATTGCTTGGGAACTCTTCATAAAGAGTTGTAATCAAAGGACTGATCCAAGATTTTGTGTTGGGGGTGAGTATATGCTAAACAGATATACTGAAAACAAGTGAAATAAAATATTAAATTCTACACGCATAAAAAATCAAAAGAGCATCACCAAAAAATATTTATAAATGTATCTAGCCAACCTTGAAATAGATAATTAAATAAAAGTGACTGGTACATAATCATATTAGTATATCAAAAAAAAAAAAAGTACATCAATTCACCAATTTACTAAATTTGGGCATCATAAGTTCCACCTGACCAAGATTGATGGTAATGTGATGTTCCAAAACACAGAAAGAAAATATGACGTTTTATGATGGTTAATTTATAAACAAAATATTCCACTTGAATCTATGCCTTCAACCGCTTAACCAGAATTGACACGTGTAAAACTCGAACATGACTTCCTAATTGGAATGCCAAGTTCATTCTTAGTTGACATATGCTTCCCTTTCAAATTAAAAATGTAAATTAAGTATTTAAAATCGTCTTATTGGATGCAATTTCATGCCATAGAAGCCGAGCCAAATTAACCCATTCAATTCTTTAATTTTGACAACTTCTTATGCATATAAATATATATATATTTTTTGGCGGGGGACAAGTAAATTATGAATTATTTTATAAAACTAGGTGTATCTCAACCCCCCTCCCCAAAAAAAAAAAACCTCCAAAAACCATCTTATTTCAGGCCACTACTAAAAGATTTGGCTAAACAACTTGATGTGGCCCTCAACTAAAATATAATTTTTGTAGCAGTAGCAGCTTTGGACTAAGAATCTGCAAATTCATTGTTGTTTATTGCCTGAACAAAGTCAAATTTTATTTGGCATGCTTACCTAGTAAATCAATTTCCTTGTAAATTGCTTAGACCATTCCATCTGATTTAGAAGAAATAGGTAATTAGGTTTGCAATATCTTGCTACAGTACAAGAATCAAGCTCCTTCTCACCTCATTTTTTGTCAAGCAACTAAATTGCCTGCATTTTCATACTTTAATGGTCTGCGTCAGCGGGTGACTGGGGTGTTGTTTGTTAAAAGTTCTATAACTTTGAATACTATGCAGCGATAAAAAAAGCCAACCAACCTAGAGTTGCAGCTTTACTGCATTTGATATCATAGTAGTCAAGAACCAGCACCATTTTGGAAATAAGGCCATTCTTCAACTTTTGGAAATAAGGCTATTCTTCAACTAAACAGTTAAAAGTATCTTGAAATGGCCTTAAATGATTAGCGTACATCTGTAGCTAGAGCCTAGAGTCCTCCCATGCAACCAGTGGGATCATCATTGGATTAGCTTATGCAGAGCCCTTGGATTCTTTGGGGTTGTGTAAGACAGCAAAAATTATATTCTTTTGCCCCTTTCAGTATGCTATTGCTAGCCTTTGAGTGGTGAAAAAGGATTTGCAGTGGCACACTGTCTAATCCTTATATTACCTTACTAATTCTGAAGCTTTTGAATCTTCCATGGCTTGACAAGAAGTTTCATTTTCCTCGTTGGTTCTGTCAATGTAAAGACTATTGTTGATCTCTTGATTTGATTATTTGAATCAACTAGCAATACGACTTGGATTTTCTATTAGCACTGGCAGCTATCTAAATATAGCTTACCGCAGTTTCTTGTTTGTTGTGAATTTAGTTTCAGACTACCTAGGTTTAGTGTGCGCTTTGAATATATTTGTGAGGCCATCTATGTATGCGCTTCACGGCATTTAATGCTATCATTTCTGACAGGTGAGAGAAGGGGGTTACGATACAAAGGTGAATGAAACGGTCAACATTGTAACTTCAAAAACAACAGAGATTGGTAACAAGACATGGGGCATCATGAAAGGGGTCATGGCATTGGCCTCGCAGAAGGTGGACGAGTACACTAAGGAAGGCATCAGCTGGAAGGCTGATGGTTGGCAACGAAGTGAAAGTGAGAGAAATGGATATTATCAGGAGTTTTCACAAGAGTCGAAAGGATGGAGCTCTGGAGAAGGGCAGTCCTCTTCTGGTGCTCATTTTAATTCGGTCAGTTCTGGCTCTTGGGATGATTGGGACCATAAAGACAAGAGGAAAGAAGAATCTGCAAGGGGTGCAGCATCTAGTAATGGCGATGGTTGGGCAGGTTGGGATGATGCCAAGGACGATGGATTTGATAATTTCTACCAGAGTGCATCTGATAAGAAATCTGTTGGTAGCAATGGAAAATCAGATGGCAAGTGGACTGATGGGGGCTTTCTTTAAGGTTAGTATGTCATTCTGTTTTCTTTTCTTTTTTTTTTTTCCTTCCTTTTATTGATTTGGGAAGGGCTTTTGTGTTTGAGAATAGTTTACTTTTGTATAATGATGAACATTGTGGGCTAATTAGCCCAACTTAAGAGGACAACCACTGCCTTTGAATGCAATGAACTCTGTTTGCAATTTTCAAATGGACCGCTTTTGGATTTGTAATGCTGTGGTTTAATTAAAAAGCGTGTTGAATTCTATGTGCTGTACTTGATTTGAATATTTAATCACAACTCGTTTCTCTGGAATTTTCCTTGTGGGTAATTTATATGATTTGTGCTGATGGGAGAAATTTCACATTTCCATGGAAACTGTTGATTGCCTCCACTGATGACCATAGAATATGTGCAAAAGTTTGTTTTTGATAAGTTTGGTGTTTGGATTAGTTTGTACATATTTTGACTAATCTTGGTGGTCCTAAAGTTAATAATTGGGAAAGCCTCCAGTAACTTTATGGAGACTCGAATATGTGAAGCTAGTAGAAACTTATGATTCCAAAACCAATGCTAGTGTGGCCTTGTGATATTCAGCTATATTTCAATGTGATGATCACAGAGATTATGTGGCTTAGTCTGATTAGCAGCTTGAACATTGGTTAGTTCTCGTGTTTCGATAACAAATATTATTAATTTTTTGGTATGATAGTCTAATCCAGAATATAAGTCCTAGGTGGGGAGATTTTCCCACTTGGCTATTCCCTCTCATGGGCAGAGCCGAGGTTGGCCGGGGGCAGGTGGCTGGCTACCTTGAAAGAAAAAAATTATACTCTTTTTTTTTTTTTTTTTATTGTTGTCTTTCGTGCTCAATTGTGTCCACCAAGAAAAGAAAAAAATTTTAACTCAACACCAATTGAGTCTATCCAAGAAAAGAAAAAAAATTTTTACCCAATACTGATTGTGCGTATCAAATGAAAAAGAAAAATAAATAAATTCTAACCCAGTAATATCAATACAATTGTACTTAGCCTATCCTATATAACTAAAGAATATTTAACCCTACTTTGACTTTTTTTCTCTCTCTCTCTCTCTCTCTTTCTTATTTTCCTTTCCAACAGTTACGCTCTTTCTTTATTTCTCTCATGCTACCCAAATCATTTGTGTCTTGTAATTAGTGTCAACCCACAAACAATTTCCTGGCTTCGCCCCTGTTCTCTCTTTTTACTTTCAACCACACTTTTGTTTTCCTGTGGATCCTCTTCAATCCATCTGTTGGTGGACAAGTGTCGTCCTTTCCTTGCCTTTCAATTTGGTAAATTTCGGGGATTTTGTCTTGCTAATTTTGTTATTATGGTATGGAAAAGTCATTTATTTATTTATTTGTATTTTTCTTTTCTTGTGGATATCAATAGGATCGCTGAGTTGCTAGACTTGAGCAAAACGTGGCCTGATTTGGGAAAGTTCCTTACCAGTTAACAAATCCAGAAATAGGAATTCTGATTTTGATTGATCTTTTGATTATGTTACATACACCTCAGTTCTCTCACAAGCGGTTCCGAAGCCTTTCTAGAGGAATACCTAATTAAACATACTACAAGGAGGAGTAAATATTAGCCAGCTAGCTAGGTAGGATTTCACAAACACACACAAGGACCTAATCACACAGCAGCATCCTTGCCACAAACTATTTTAGATGATACGGAAGGAGCCTGTTCTGCATTTGCTAAACGGTGTTGTTGCATCACCAGCACAGAGGGCACAATGCCCTCCCCGGGAGAAGCTAGGAGGTCTCCGATGGGTCCTAGCTCGACATGCTCGGTTTCTCGGTCTGCCAGTTCTTCCACCATGGCTGGCGGAGAATGGCCCTTCCCCACAATCAACAGCTCATATTCCTTGCTCCGCCCTATTGCGAGAATCCCGTCCACCATGTTATTCGGTGCTATCTCTACGTACTCTACCACTCCATCCCCCCTCCGTCGGAACTCTGTCACTGCCCCCTCGTCCAATTCCTGTTAAGTGACAAGTCAATTGTGAAGCATCTTCTACGTGTATTTGTTGGAGGGTAAATTATATCTAAGACTCCTTGATTAAGCTCTCATCCAACTTTCTTTTTTTTTTTTTTTTTTCATTTTCTTATAATATCAACAATACTTTGTGTTAAAGGTTTTTATTTGTTGTCTGGCCTATTTAAAAAGTAATAATCTTCCTTGTGATGTAAATAATAGGAGTAATGCTACACAATTATAACTTTCTTTTTTTAAAAGTCATCAAATAACGTGGCAAATTTGGTGGTCAATTATCTTAAAAATAACAATTCATAAAAGTACTATTCTATTGAATACAATTGTCATTGTGATATTATATATTTTGGTGCTTTTTCCCTGCTATAATTTTTTTTGGTACAATAGAAGGTGAGTTGGGATGAGTTAGAGAATTGTTTGAATTTGAAAGATGAGCTGGGATGAGTTCGCGAAACCACGACGAATGATCGAGATTAAAGGAAATATATTTACTTTAATTTTGACCATTCGTTGTAAGTTTGAGAATCCACGGGAAACCCGCTCCATCTTTCAAAGCACTCTATTTTTAAGTGTGTAATTAATCTAGAATAATCGTATATAAAACAATTTTTACCTTTTCTCTCTCGGGGTTCATGGGGGAAGTAGAGAAGCTGTGGCTCTCCCCTCCGCTCTTCTCCTGCAATGACTGTAAGTTAATGACATTAGAGTCTCCCATTGCCAGCACAGTTTTCTTAACAAATCTGATCACCGTCACCCTGACCGCCGGATGCTCTGCCATTCTGCCCCCCAGTTCCAACGCTTCCCGATCATCAGGGCCTCCGAGGAATAAGAGACAAACCCTCTTCCGAACTGCACGAGGGGGCTTCGAGTTCTGCTGGATTCCGGCACCAAATCCTCGGTCCACGAGCACCGCCACTGAGCACGAGGCGTTGTTAAGCACCCTCCGATTGACCCCTCTCCAACCATACCCTAAATTCTCAACTTCCTCGTCTCCTTCTCCCCTCCACCGTATGTGGAATGGCAAGATTATCAATGCCACGCTCTTCTCCTCCGCAATATGGCAAATGTCCTCGTGCATTGTCGGTAATGCTGAGATTGCCGTCGTTGGCCGGACGGTGATTCGGCCTAACTGGCCATAAGCTTGGAATGCCGCCACCACCTGTGTCGAAAAAAATAAATCCAGGATAAATAATTAAGTTTGGTTTGTTTTCAGATGGAATAGTGGCGAACAATTATACCTATTCTATAATTTTGACGGATTTGAAAACCTCCATTTGGCATTTGGTCATGAGTGGGGGATTGAGAGATGGTATGGTTAAAATAAATTATAAGATTACCCCTCTCATAAATAATTAGTTTTTAAGAAAGATAGAAGATAATAATTGAAAGGCATATTTGGTTGGTAGTGGAAATGGAGGCGAGTGAAGAGTGAGTTTGAGAATGTGAATAGTGAGTGTGATGGTAAGAATAATCTTGTTTGGTTTGCATAAAAATTAGGTTTAGGGGTTGGAGTGGCATATGTATGGTAGGGTAGGGTAGGATAAATGGTGGAATAAAATAAAAAATTGGGTAAATACTGACGCTTTATAAAGAAAAGCAAGTAATAAAAATAAGATTAATTTTTTAAATATTCCATCAAGGCTTACTCTTCCATGAGAAGAATAAGCAGCGGAATGATTTTTAATTTTATTTTTTTTGGAAATCTTGGAGAATAAAGGTGGAATGATTATAGCATTTCACCGTTTTAAAACGTAATCAAATAAAATAATATAATGTTAATATTCATTTACTTTAATTTTACCCATCCAAACGTAACCCGACAACCTGATCGTGAAAGGCGCCGCCTCTGAAGTGGTTGATACAGGGAAAGCCGTTTCTTCGGGCGTCTCGGACCATGACAATGGAGGAGGGGCGGTCAGTGAGCTCGACTAGGCGCATGACGTAGAGTTTCATCGCCGACTTGTTCGTGGAGCGAGATGCTTCGATTAGGTTAATCAGGGAGGGTGAGTTTTCGGGTCCATGGACGCACGCGAGCACTCGTAGCTCGTGATCTTGTGCACTTTCTTCCTCGGCATTAGTCGATTTCTCTCGCAACCGGCGATTCACGCCGTTAGAGACGCCACCTCGAGCTGGTCTGTAAATAGCCATTACTGTTGGAGTTGTCATGAAGGTGGTGAAGAGTGCCATTATCACTAAGATTGCAAACATCTCGTCATTAAGTACCTGTTACATTTGCAAATATTGAATTATCATAAATACCAAGGAAAATATTATTTTAGCTTAATGCATTTTTTTTTTTTTTTAAGACCTACAACTTAATCGACTCTCGCAATTTCGTAAATAAAATTAATTAAATTTTAAAATGATAAACTCACTAATTTTTTAGTCATTTTAGTTAACATTTCTGATAAAATTATATAATTTTTTTTAAATTTTTTAAGGTAATATATCTTATCTTATT
>JAVXUM010000017.1:3216132-3230659 GCA_035590655.1 Pouteria glomerata | reverse complement strand
CGTGTCAACTAAAAATAATATTATTTAAAAATTTAATTTTAAAGAACAAACATTTAAATTAGAAATTTAATTTTTTTTTATAAAAAATTACCTTTAGGCACAGATAATTTCTAATTTTTGAAAAAAATAAATTTTAGTATGTTTTGGTGCCTAAACTTATTTATTAATGATTTTTTAAGATGAAATGGATTCTTAATCATTCTCAAGCTCCATGAGAATCTATTTTTATATTAAATTGATGTTTAATTACATAATTGAGCATATCATGCATATTGGGACTAGAATTGCATCATCTAATTAGATTTATGAGTATTAATTAGCTGAAAGTGCCATGTTTATATTGTTAACGTACTGAGGCACAGGTTATACATATGGATAAAATCCATGATTTTGAGGATATAAAAAAAAAAGATTTTAAAAATACCAGATGATCCTCAATCGATATATGTGACTAAAGTTTAGTCATGTGGAGTTGGGACATTAATATTAATATAATATGATTATGAGATTTCTCCAGACTGCAGTCGAACCTTACTTTAGCTAAGCAGATGCGTGACTAAAGGTATAACTTAGTTTTCTAACAGAATGGTCAGGAGATGTAACTCGGTGCCTCTGAGTTTTACACATGTGGGGTGTAACTTAGTTCTCTGCACGTGACATATATTGAGATATACATTTGTTGTAACCGTTAGAAATGGTGTGGTTAGCGACCGCTCTTGCTTTACTAAATATTACCCGTCTCAGGATAAGGTTAGGCATAGATAGAGATTAGAGAATTGCATTGACCATTGCATTGCATGACATATGTATCATTATATTATGTTTTTGTAGAGATTGTTGTGAATATCATAATATGTTGATTTTGTTCACTCATGCACACTAGTACAGTCCTACCTACTGGACAAGTTTGCTCTTTTCTTTCATATTTCAGGTGATCCGGTGAAACCAGAAAGTGATCACCCAGAGCTAAGTTGACTAATAGATTGACTTAGAGTATGTTTTTTATTTTACTAGATTATTATATTTTATTTGTGCGACCTCAGTTGTGGGTCTCATATTTATGATATTTGAGACTGTATGATGATGATGTTTGTTTGACTATGTAAGACTTGGATGATGTCATCGGGGCGTGACTTTATTTATGTTCATGATGTTATTTTGTTTAATTAATACGAGAATGAGGGACGATATAGATGATCTGATTGTTATTTTTAAATCATGACTTGACCTAGACACATGTTTTTATTTAATTTTATTAGTTTCTATATTCTCATGCCATTTGTTCCGAACAATTATATTAGGGCGTGATAGGCGTTCTCTTCTACTAGTGGGCTAAGCGGGTTAGTTACTAGTCGAACAAAAAGGTATGGGTAAGTACATTGTAATTTAAAATTTTTCCTTTAAGCTTTTAAGTTATAAAACTTAACTTACAAAAGTTAATCAACAAATAATAAAAATAAGAGCTGCCTTAGAGGAATTTGTATGTAAGGCCTCAGCCACAAAGAGGGGACTCGACTTTTTACATAAGTCTGTTACGAGGTAAAATGTTAGTTTAACACATAAAAATTTAGTTTATTTTCATTTCCTATGATAATAAGCTATTAACATATAATTTCTCATTCAACAATTATTGGAGTGGGGCCAGAGGGCTGATAAAAAGACCGTCTAGTTGGTGACCTATAATGAGGATTTGCCAAAGATTCGACCCATCCAAGTAATTAAGGTTTTATTTTGGCCAAATGGCATATTCAATTTGTCTTTACATAATTTAGTCAGTTATGTTTCTTATCCACTTATAATTTCTCTTAGGCTCAGTTTGATACACGTCTAGCCGAGTTGGCATCAGATGAAAGAGAGTCAAAGGAAAGGAGAGATGAGACAATCTTCTTTATTGTCAGAGGTGACGATCATGGATACACGCTCACGCGGGGCGCTGACATTCCACGTTAGTTCATTATACGAGTGGAGGCATCCTCCTAGGCCAAATAGCACGACCAGAACTTGCTCCAGACCCTCCGTGCAAATATGGATGGGCAAGAGGCGTCGTTTCGAGCTGAGATAATGGTCGAGATAAAGAAGTATTTATCTCAAAGCCAGAGCCCGCCTCCCTTTACTCAGGTTAGAGATATTAATTTTTGTATTTATAATTAATTAAAATTTTATAAATTTATTTATTTGTGTTTTGTTGTCACGTTCTCATTCGTTTATTGTTTCATTATAGAACCCGAACAACGACAGTTGGCCCTTATGGATTGGATTAGGGTAATATTGACTGGCATATTTAGTGTTTTTGTATTTTATTTTTCGTATTTTGTAAATTAATTATTTTTTTCCTTTCAATGTACATTTGTAAATAACAAATTTATAATTAAATTTCGTACTATTTCTATATATATATGAACATTTTTGTTTTTATTTTATTTAAACAAATTTCTATAACATCTACAATTTAGCATTTTATAACCAAAAAAATTAATTTAGAAATAAATAACATAAATAATAAATGAATTTAAAAATTAAAAAATAATTAAATTATAATAATTAATAAAACTAAAAAAATTAAAAAACCTATTACCATTGCTGTAAGCGGTTGCTAATGGAAAATAATATTTTAATTAAAGAAAAATGTTAACCCTAAAAAATAAAAAAAAAAATTAATGACCATCATTTGGGACTGCCTAGCAGTCGTTGAATATACAAAAGCAGTTGCTAATTTTTTAAGGGCCCCGTGGTGGGGTGTTTTGACGCCAAATTTGCGAGAAATCATGAGCGATTATTTTTGTACTTAACAATCATAATAGATACCCAATTAATATTAACTGGCAATTGCCAATGTAGTTGCTAAAAACTATTAGCAACGGCTTAATTACGACCCATTTTTGACAGTCGCTAATACCTTTTTGCAATTGTTATTGGCGGTCACTAAAACTCTCTTTTCCATAGTGTTAAGTTCAAGACCCCACATTATTTTTATTTATTTCTATAGGAAATCTTACCTTTATAAGTTCAAATGATTCTGTTACTGACCTGTTTGATAAAACGTGAAAATTTTGAGCTTTGAATTTTATATTATTTTATTTTTTTGGGGGTTTGGTACCATTATACAAATTTAAATTATTATTTAGAAAGAGGTCTTTAATTGCCTATAATTCTATGATTTTCCATTTTAATTTTTTTTCTCTGAAATAACTAATTCACGTAACTCAAAAGTAATGCTGAGATGTACAAATTATGTTCTTTATATCCCCACTCTCTAAATTTTAATCTTTATCATAATTCGAAACAAATAGCGACCCTCGTGGTCCTCAAGTATAAATTTTATGTTGGCCACAAAAATAGAAAATAAGGTAGATTAATTTGCAACCTAAAATTTTGGAATGCCAATTGGTGGCACATAATTTATAACTTAAAAGGTTAAATATTTAAGAAAATTTTTTGCTAGATTAATTTTACCAGTAAATTCTACTTGGTTGATATTACATATATAATCCCTCAACACATATGAAAGAAAGTCGAAAGCTTGTGTAGCGACAAAAATTCAAATCCACATTTAAAGATTTGTTACGATTTAACAGGTCGAGAAAATCTATCCTATCAATATTATCATGCTTCGTACTCGAAAGATTTTGAACATTTAACTACTCAGAAAAAAGTTATGAATTCTAGCCAATTGAATTAACTCAATTGATTGCATAAATTTATAAATGGTGTAATGTATTTTTCACAAATTTATATTATTTTTTTATAAAAAATTAGACAATCAAACTTTATTTTTCTATTCAATAGAAGTAAAAAAAGTGAATTAAGTCCCAACAAGGAGAGATAGGTAAGAAGTAAATCCCAAAACGTTTACCACCTTTCTAGAGGATTTATCTCCATACTTGTGACCATACCTTCATTTTCTATTCTTGAACATCAGTCGCCGTCCCAATCGCTCCTGTGGTCCTATTTGAACACCTCTTATTGTAAAACAACCAATTACAAATGCCATTCAGCTATCATCCACATGCTAAAACTACAACTGGCACATTTGACATGGCCAAAAAATTATATATATTTCCCCCCTTGTTTTGTTCTTTTCAATATCTTGGATGAGCCAAGTGCATCCAGCAAGAATTAAAAAAAAAAAAAAAAAAAAAAAAAAAAAAAGGCCCAGCTGGTTAGATATTTAGATATTATTTTATCTAATTATTGTCAAAAATACCACCAATAGAAAACTTTATTGGGTACGGAAGGATCAGTGTCACTGCGCAGAATTAAAGTCATACTCTAATTGAACAAGCATGATTTTAATTTTGTTTTGTTTTTGTTGAAGATCAAGAATGCCCGCTACAGCTATCTAGGGGAATGAAAGCGAATATCTCTTGGTACTTCAATCGAAAGAGGAAAAGAACTTCAATCGAAACAAGAATAAAAGAATCAATTTCCAAGTAGCGTTTTGTTCGTTAATTTTTATCCAGATGGATTCCATATTCAAATATATTAATTTATATTTAAATATAATAATTTAAATAAAACAGCATCATTTTAAATTAAAAAAAATATAAAATAATACCATTTTGAAACAATTGCAGTCAATCCTTAATTACAGCCCCTGACCAGAGCCCCTCTTGTATTCCAAAGGGTTAAGGCTTGGTTTGGAAAGGAAAAAAATTAATCTTTTTTGTATTTGGGAACAAAAAAAAAATTAGCTTTTTTTTGAAATTTAATTTGATAATTTTACCTTTTATAATTTAAAAGAAATTTAAAATATAACAAGATAAGTTTAGTAACTATAAAAAAAAAAAAGACAAAAAGAAAAAAACTAAGTGACTGACTAAAAATTGGTCAGCGGAGCCTAAAACTTTCCATAAATCAGATTTACTTATCCCCCATATTGAGTTGGTTGATTTGATACCCATTTGATTCTGTTGGTGTCTCTATATACGAAATCTACACTATGAACCTAACCAACTAGTTTTATGGCCTCGTTTGAAGTATTAAAAGTTATTAAAAAAGATTTATAAATTTTTATAATTTTTTTTTTCAACTTAAATTACATAAATTTTTATAAAATCTTCACAAATCTAGATAAAAATTTTACAAATCTCTAAAAAGTTCTACATAAAATTCTAAACATTATTAGAATCCAATCAAACAAACTGTTCAATAGATTTTTACTATTCATTTTTATTTTTTTTGTGATTTGTCAATTGTCGTCCAAATACCAAAAAAACAAAGCAAATCATATTTTCTTTCAATTTTTATAACTCTAAACAGCACTGATATTGATTTTACTCACATGCACTTGCGGGCGCACACAAAATAAAATAAAATAAAATAAAGACTTAAAGCACCGATTAGCACTTAGCAGGCCTGCCAATCTCTTGCTAGGTTCAGTTGCTCAATGGGATAATCAAGAATCGACATGCAGCCTGTATTTATGTAAATAATTGTAATAGTAAAACAAAAATAGTATTCATTGCCATAAACTTAGTAATTTTCAAGTTACAAGGAACTATCAAAATTTAGTAAAAAAATGTCAAATATGTGTGAAACAGATTAGAATGATAACAGACAATGAGACAAACATATAAAAATCAACTCGAATGAAATTAAAAAAAAAAAAAAAAAAAAAGGTAGACTAAATATCAGGTTGCTGCCAGAGTATCGACAAGCAAAGGAAGATATTGTTGAGAGCCAAAGCTGAATGAATTTGAACAGGGACCCAGCAGTTTTCTTTACTGCAATTATTTTTTCACTAAACAAAGGAAGATTCCCCAATCTGATGTCCTCATGTAATTCAGAAAGCTATGCTACATGCCTAGCTCTTACTTTCTACGGCGTTGAATGTCCCTGTGAGTTTTCAAGTTGCACTCGTTATAGTACACGAATATTTGTGAATGCAGTGCATGTGCTCAATTCCTTCCTTTTTCACTATTGAAAGCCAGCCAAAGCCGCAAAGCAATGTAAGTAAGAGCACCAAAATCCAAATCTGAGACTATAATTAGACTAGTCGCAAGACAACACTAAATACACCTACTGGAATCAATTCCAATCCATGATGCTACCCAAATGGTACAGTAGGAAAAGCGTTAAAAACATATGCGGTGGGAGAGGAAAAAAAAAAAAAAGAGGGGGAGGGGGGAGTTGTGGCAACTGCTGGCTGCCAGACCTACACTACTGGTCATCAGTAAACAGGATCAGGTGCCCAATTATACACACATTATAAAACAGATTCTAAAATAATCTTCATCATCAATACTGTTGTGACAAGACGACCAGTTTTTTTTTTCAAAGTGAAGCCCTCAGTTTGAAGCCTGTGTTGATTTTTTGCATGCCAAAATTAAACAAAAGAATGCAGCAATTACATATCCCTTTTGAAGTGCATAAATCAAAATTGATAAACGTCGTTAATATTTATTTTTTTCTATTTTTTCCCCCCATAGCTGCCTGCCTGCCAACCTCATTTCAGTTCAGTGGAAAGTAAAGTACAGCTCTCAGGATAGATGTAAAGGGCAACTCATAAACAAAGCTCCCACTCTCTGAAGAGGGTCATATATTGAGATAAACTGGTGAAACTAGAAAGAAACTATGAGAAACGAACACACTATTAAGATAACGGACTAGATTAATTGTAGCTAATTAGCCCACACAAAGGCAGTTCAACGGTAAGATCTCCATCAACTGAATTAGGGGTCATTAGTTCCAACCCTCCTGACTTTACCTGGCTCTTAGTTCTTGTGGGGTTGGTTATAAGCTCTAGGAGATTAGTCCCATCGAAGGTGGGTGGGGATAACTCTAGTGTATATATGTAAAGAGATACCAATTGCGGCCAACTAGATTCATTTGGGGACAAAATAAAACAAAACCAACAAAATATGAGAGACTAATAACTATCTGTTTAGGAAGAATGACATCACAGTAGGAAATGTCCATGGAAAGGAAAAGAAAAAGAGGAAAATCAGCACCTAACTGAGGTGGTGAGCAGACTGGATAGAATGTGGTTTGAATTCCTTTGCAGCTATAATGGAGAAGATTGTTAAAACAGGAATCCTCTACCCAAGAAAAATAGTTAAGTGATTTTGTTTACCAAAGATTTCCATGATAATAAACAATGAATAAAAGAATGTCACAAAAGCAATTTGTGGACAATGAAATAGGCTGTCCAAATTTTACTAGTGAAATTTTAATTAAGTTCCTTAACTTTTAAACGTTAGGTCCTTTCCTTGAACCAAATCTCTCCTACTTATTAGTATTACACCAAGGGTAGATTAAAATTTTACATTCTCCAATAGACCAAACCTTAAAATTTTACAAACCTTAAAATTTTACATTCTCCAATATATCCATATATGGTGCACACGCTCAGACATGCATTTAAGGTTTGATCACAATGGCCACAAACTAATCAAACATAAACCAACTCAACCAAAGGACGACATGAATGGTCTTGAACCAACTATTTAGCCTTGCCATGAAAGTAAAGCGTAGTTGCATTCCACCCCCAGAAAGCCTGGTAGGATAAAAGTGAGGAACAGAGCTTATGTTGTGGAGTTTGAGGGGACGGAGGGTGGGGGTTTGTCAGCTGGGGAAGTTAGCTTTTCAAGAGAACTAGATCTTATCTAAATCCAATCCAATCAATGGATATCTGCTAGCAACATTATATCCAATAATGGAAAATGGCCTGGACTTCAGATGCTGATTCACTGATATAGCACTCAAGAAACACTGATTTTCTTATTTATGCATATGATAAAGTGGCATCAATTGGATATAAAGTTTGGAATGCAACTAAGCTTGCTTTCGTGGCTGGAGAAGACTGTTTGCTGTGAGTCAGACATTGTGTGGCCGACCTGTTTTCATGCTTTCCGATTAATAAAATACAAGGTCAAATGGTTCAAGACCATGTCATATCAACCTTTCGATGAGTAGGGTCGTTTGATTGACATTCGTGGCCATTATGATCACCCACCACCACCATACTAGCTTACACACCAGTGTGCGTGCACCCGTATGCATTTATGCTTTAAATGCGATTGTTGGACATTAATATTAGTCAACTGGAGGAAATCAAATTTTACAGACTGCATCCACTGTTGGCATAGTTGTCTCATCTTGGATCAATCAAATTAGTAGAAGTGTGATGCAAAGGAAAAAGGACCAAATCTCCTAATATTGGAGGAAGTTATTACTGTTTCATCATAAATTCTTTTTTGCACATCTTTTGTTCCTCATTTCCTAGTATTCCCTACATCAGCATAACCCTCAAATCTTGGCCACCATTACAAGGTAAACAATACCTTTTGTTGCCTGTTGAGTTTTGAACCTTTTTCTTCATTGAGTCTTCATAAATAAAATAAGTTAATAAAATAAGCCAACAACCCCAGATAATCGATCGTGTTTTCTCTTTTTATAAGAGGTTAGAACTTAGAATGCTTGTGCATACAAGAGGTTAGAACTTAGAATGCTTGTGCATAAAAGAGGTTAGAACTTAGAATGCTTATGCACAATTAGCCATATTTTACGTAATTCAACATTGACATCCACAGAATTGAAACTTACTTTCTCCAATAAATAGTCAAGCTCCTATTTTATCAAAACAACAGTAAGAAAACAGAAAACTGATTGACTATTTCAAATCCTAACATGGCCTTGCTATAGCTATATCACCACATAGCAAACATGCAGTCAATGCATGAAAGGAAATAATCAAATGTAATTAATCAAGGCTACTATTGGGAACAAAAATTTAAAAGTAAAACCGTCTTTTTAAGTCAAAAGGACACTAGTTATAGCGTTAGCAACCAATAACTCTAAAAGCTTGTGCTGTCAAAGAGGGGATAACTTGAGTATTTCATATCAGTAACATAGTTCCTCACACAGTCACGCACAGAGTCCAGACTGTCCACCACTAGGGGCCCATATTATAGTTATACAGAGTAAGTGGTGAGAATCCAACACAGGACTCCCACTACAATCGCATGCTAACTAAGCCCCTTTAAAAACATAAACTATTACAGAGTGTAACTAAATTATTTTATATAATCACATAGGATCTTATACTGACTCCAAACTGCTATTAGAGCAAAGCACACATCCAGTTAATTAACAAAGACTACACTGGAATCAAGTTGGTCAATATTATCCCAAGGAGTAGCACGTAAAAAAGTCAATTGCAGTTGAAGTCATCTCTTCCTGCTGTCAATATTGTGAAAAAGCACAAATCCATTATCTCTAAGGAACCATCAGTGAAAACGAAAGCATGGAACTGAGTGACACCATGACAGACAACCTTATGGAAAATTACCTATATTTTTCACTTTGATGATATGGCAAACAATAATTGGTGACAAAACAATAGCAAGATTGTGGGGTCAAAGACAAACCTTAAAAGTTCCTATTTTGTATATTCTTCTCACATGCATGCTTGTAGACAACGTTCATGATTTTATACAAATTATAGCCAATAGAGCATTGTTTTAAACTCGATCCCTTTTATGCTTGAGAACAGTTAACGCAAGATAGCATCAAAAGCAACCAAAAAAAAAAAAAGATTAGAACTCCTACCATGTCCCCTATTCTTCCTCGATTGGCTAAGATTTGTTATGTGAGCGAGTCCGAGGGAGAAACCGAAGTCGGGGAGAATATCGCAGCTCCTGCTTCTTTAAAGATGTGCATTTCCTCTTGATGCTTCTACTACTTTCACCATTGCCTGCAACATGATGCTGCAATGTAAATCTTCCACATTGTTTACACCCAATAAATGCATCTTTTGGAGTTAACATGCACACACAGAGATAATGGTTAAAATCTATTTAAATTAGCTCATGTTGCTGAAATGTATGCTAGGCAAAAAGCATCACATTAGTTGTGTAAGCAGCTGTACCACAGTTTGATTGATAAAGAAGTTTGGCAAATACAGCAGTGAACACCCTCCATCTAAGTGTGGAATTTACCGAGTCAAACAACACTAAGATTGAGATACGATGACAATATTTTTCATCTCTAGGAAAAAAGAAATTGTAATTCATGTAGTGCCATGAATTATCAAACTAAGGAGGAAATTCGAGAAGTAATTTGGGTTAGCAAAGAAAATGCCACGGAAATTAAAGTATTCACTCAGGAAATGTTCAGAACTATTTGAAAGGTCTGCAAATAACTTACATTTTAGCAAAATTCATAATTTTGTTGAACATTTGAAGAATGTATATAGCAAGGGGGCACATAAAGCCTACTGAGAGGATCAATATATGTTAAATATCCAAGGAATTTGTCATTAGGGAGAGAGATTACAAGCATAAAACCAGAAAAAATGGAGTGTTTCAAACAGTTATAAAAGAAAGAACTATCAATAAAGGAAGGAAAAGCAGAGACAGCATGCTAGGAAAGGTGAACAGGGAAGAAGAAAGGGCCATCTGAAATAATAGGATATATTCTTAGATGTTCAATCCATAAATATAATTGCTTATGCGATACAAAGCAAATCAAGACCTGCACAGCCATGAAAAGAATTGGAAAAGGCTGGAAAAGCAAATATAAATCAAACGAAACAATCGAAGGAAAAGAAAACAATTTTTGAGTATGATTACAGAACCTTCATTGTTTCGAGTGGTCTTGGCAGCAGTGGACATCTTCCCTCTATCAAGCCTTTTCTCAATAGGGGATAAGTCACCCTCATCATCAAGGAGTGAAGAAGTCCTCTTTGTTGTTTTGAATACCATTCTCTTTCCAACAGCAACATTTTCTTCAGAGGAATTTGAATTTTTATCCTGGGCTAACTCATCCTCTCGCAATCCATGTTCAGCTTGTGTAGTTTTATTCCCTTTCTCCTCATGTACAGCTGAACGAGTTAAACTGTTCATGTTAGTTGAATTCCTTAACCTGGCACAGGTCTTCCGCTCAACTTCTTGCTTCTTATTCCCTTTCTCTTCTTCTACTAGGCTATTTCTCTCCCCAATAGAGAGTGACTTGACTTCGGGATCAATTTGTGAAGAGATTGATTTCTCATATTTCAATGCATAGCTTTCTAGAACTCCAGTATTTTGATCAGCTGAATCTGAGTTAGCATATTTAACTGATATCTGCTCTTCCACTCCTTTGTGAGCTTCCATAGTTTGAATTTCTTTAATTTTATTAACTGCTGAACGAGTAAGCCTTCTTGGGTTGGCTGAAAACAGTAACATCCTCTGCTTTGCACAACTCTTCCTCTCAAGAGCATCATCCAGGATCATCCCATCACCTCTCTTTGTTGCAGAACGAGTTAGCTTAGTTGCCTTAGGAGGCTGACTTAACTTCCTTCTAGCTACTGAACATGCAAAACTTTGCCTAGAATCAGGGATTTCTGAGGTCTTGATTTCACTTTCCCTCTCATCAGTCAATATTCCAGAGTAAGCATCTATAAGTTGAGGATTCCCTGAAGCACCAGCGGTTGAGATAAATAATTTTGCATCTTTATTGGCATCTGCACCAGATGGAACTGAAGCAGCTGGTGAGAGCAGAGAGAGCTTACTGGTCATCGAAAAATTGTTCCCAGTAGACAAATTGTCCGACTTAGTCCCATTCAGTGACTGCATAAGGTCAAGCTTACAAGAAATTTTGTCCGATGAATAGGAGTAGTCCAATTTCTCCTCCTGGTAGATTGGAACTTCAAGGTTTTGTGGCATTTTTGACATTAAAGATGCAAGAGCAGCGCGAGCTGCAAGAGGATTCAGTGGAGACCTGCATTCCGACAACTCCTCTTGAATGGAAGGAGCAGGCGGTGGTGGATCATTGATTTCCATCTCCATTTGCAGTTTATTTGTGCTCCGAGTAGTCCTCCTCAAGTGATTTTGATGGGGAGGAACTTGAACACGTGACTTGCTTACTTTGGATCCAACAACTGCGCTGCACTGAATTTGACTTCTGTTATCATCTGCATTGTGACAAGCAAATTGGATGAAACAACAAAGAAAAGACCTAAGTACTTTAGACTGTTAACTTTTTGGACATCCATTGTCCGTAATAATTGCTCTTAAGCACATTATTCTGCAGCTTTGCCTAGCAATCACAGCATCAGAATCCAACTTCTAGTGGGGTGAAGGAGAGAACATATATGCATAAATATATTTATCTGTGTATATATGCAAATATGTTTTCTTACTTTTCTTTTTGTAGGTTAACTGCAACATATAGGCACAAGATTTAGTTGGTCAGGATGCAGTCGTTCAAGCTCATACAAAGAAGTCAACCAAGATATCAGTCATTTGTGTATGACCTCCTAAAAAGCAAACCAGCTAAAACAATTATGCTATGTTTCGTGCGTGGCATTGAAATGGAAAGGAATAGAAATGAAAGTTGAAGTAAAATGAAGGTGGAAATGGAATGAAATATTAGTTTAGATTAAATTACAATAAAATACAAAAATCTAAAAAGTGATGGTGGAGGGTGGCAGCAGCTATGATAGCTATGGTGGTGGTAGAAGTTGGTGACAGCAGTGGCAGTGAGGGGGGGCAGAAGTAGAAAATGTGATGGAGGTGGCAGGCCTGGCAGCAGAAGGAGGTGCATGTGGGGCAGTGATGGAGAGCAGTGGTGGAGGTGGCAAGGGTGGTATCGTGGAAGGTGACAGAGTGTTTTCTTTTTTTTTTTTTTGGGGGGGGTGGTTGTGGTATTCAACAGCAACAAAAGTTGGCACCATTTTTTGTTCTTTATCTTCTCTTTCTCTTTTTTTTTTTAAATTCTCTCTTACTTCATAAGGGAACGATCATTGCCTCCCTTGCAAAAGGTCATGGTAATTCACACTTCACTTAAGTGTACCAAGCAAAAGAATGGAAATGAAGCAGGGGAAAGGACATTCAATTCCAGCTCATTCCATTGTACCAAAAATGTACTAGTGTCTTCTGAGCAAGTATTTTAATTTGCTCACACTGGTAATAAACAATATGGCTGGAACATAAAACAGTTGATAACTATTGAAGCACTCACAGGATGGATAGATCACTGTGAGTCACAGATAATTCAAAATCAGATAAAGTTGAGCCCATTCATCATAATGAATTTTGTCATGGACAGTTGATCAAACAGAGCCCATATTGTGGAACATCCTGTATTAAAGTGTCTGAGGAACCAAGACTATGGGTTGGAAGCTCGGATGCAAGACACGCTCATTATTAGCAATAGAACCAACACACTCTCCATCGACAATAAAACAGGCTATTGACTAAAATATAATCCTTATTTGCTTAAAAAGTTCAAATAAATTAGGAAAAAACAATGTTGTAGTAAAGTAAAAGAGCAACGAGGATTTTTTTTTTTTTAATAAACAAGTAGATGCTACCTTCAAAACCCAACAGAATATTGTCTGAAATTCTCTTCTTGGAAGCTGAAGTACTGATCTCCTCTATCTGTTTCTCCAGCAGTTCATGAAGATCCACTTCACAATCCATGTCTTCAATGATGGTTGGTAATGGAGATGTACTGGAGCCACCCAAGCTTTTTAGATTACTCAAGAATGCACAAACAGCTGGATGTAGATTGATGCCTTTTGTAGCTAGTTTCATGATTGAACTAGAGGGGACCGTCAAAATTCCCCCTTTAAGGTCTCGGTGAAGCCACTTGACAGTGAAAGTACATCTACAATGGACCTTCTTTGAGTGCCTTACCTTTGCTGCCTGATAACCATGAAGACTGAGATGTGAACTGAATTAAAAATGCAAGAAGATTCTGGCACACAACAAAAAAGTCATTCTGGTGCACTATGATGATACTGAAAGTAGTGATTAGCCGCAAAATGTTGAATCTTAATCCCTCTTTGGATTTCCAACTAATACTTGGAGACAATATACAGAATTTTTATGTCATTCATGGTAGAGATAGTATCTACTCCCCTAGAAAAATTTAAGAGGATAATCCCTTTTTGGATTTCCAACTGATACTTGGAAACAGTATACTGTATACACAGTTTTTTAATGTCATACATAGTAGAGGGCGTAACTTGCTTCTTTGCCACCCGGAGGTTGTGGGTTCAATACTTGAAAACAATATCTTCAATTACTGGAGATAAGACTCTGTATATTATGCTCTCCCATTCTCAAAGCCCACATGGATGGGAGCCTTATGCAATGAGCCGCATGGTTCAAAGTCACGGTCACAGCTGTCGTATTACTTTGAAAATTTTGATGTGGTCGCGGTGTCACGTCGCGATATCGAGCAATACACATTATTTTAGTTTTTTAATTTAAAAAAATAAAAAATATATATAGAAAAATTCTAAATAATAAAATGGATATATTGCATGACCAAAAACATAGCAACTCTTTTACTAAACATTAGATAACTATTTATAACATGCGAATGAGCTAATTTGACACCATTGACATTATTGATAAACCATACATAGTCAATATAATTCAAATGCATATAGAAAATACGAATTGCTACTACATTTTTTACCTTTTTGAAATGTTTCACTTTATTTTTTTTAAATTAAAAAAAAAACTTACTATATTTTAATAATTTGTTTTATAAAAATACTATTACAAAATTATTGAATAACGGTTAAATGTGTTTA